>CABEEJ010009337.1:0-19111 GCA_901482245.1 Timema douglasi
TTTTCACCTATAATATGCTTGCGAAACTTGTTTAACATTTATTTATATCTTCTGAACCATAACTAGTAATAATTTTTCTGAAAAAAATAATCTAAGTAGGACATAATTAATAAAGAACATTATCAAGTGGAAACAACATTTGAGTAAAAACGTGGGGCTATTTGGATCAGGAATGGGGTTATTTGAATCACATATTTATTTTTATATTTTACCATGAGTATAGCCAGTTTAATTTTTTTTTAATTGAAGGTGTATACTACTAGATGCAAACATAATGTTTATATGTATTTTTCACGCTTAAACTGTTGTTTTTTTCCAAGGACCCCAACACATACGTCATGAAACCACAATTTGCAGATTTGACACCTAATCCAGTTTCCTTTTCCACTTGAATTTTTGTCAAGATAAGTAACTTTACAAAAACCACGTGGGGCATTCTTCTCTTCTTCTTCATTGTCAAAAATATTATCGATATTATGGTCTCCATCTGAGTTTCCGGGTGTGGCGAACTCAGATAAAATACGTCTTTTAGGCTTTTTAGACACTCGGTATTTCAAGGTCATACCAGCATTAGTTTATTTTTCGAACAGTGAAGCTCTTTTCGATCTTACTTTATCAACATTTTCTTGTGATGTTAGACGGCAGGCTCTTTGTTTTGTCCTCTTTGGTTTGTACATGTGTGGAGGTTTGGCCGGTGTTGGTAAGACTTGAGAACAAGTAATGGTAGATGTTGGTTGTATTGTTGACGGTCCTGCAGTGTCACGTGGAGTTTCCGGCGCTCTTAAAGGCCTATCTGCAATAAAGGTGTGGGAAGGAAGATATTTCTCCGGGCACTTTATCGCAATTGTAAGGGACTATCCCTGTACATTCAATACCTTTGACCGCATTCCCGACAGTCGCTCATTTGATCCAAGATTTAGCAGTCTGCCAAAGGTTAATTTGGTGATTGAGTTTTTTGGGTTGTTGTGAATGAATGAATTAGTTTCTTGATGATAAAAATCTTTTAGGGGTTTAAGAAATGACCTATCAAGAGGCTGCAGAACGTGCGTGGTGTGAAGTGGAAGGCAGAATAGCTCCATTTCGTTATGCAAACAGAACTCAAGACACTGAAGAGAGAGATGTGAGGTGGAAGGCACAATGGCTCCATTTCGTTATGCAAACAGAACTCAAGACAGTGAAAAGAATGGTGTGATGAGTGGCCATCTAAAATAAGCAGGCATTTCCCAGAAGATCGGTGCTTTTTAAAATGTTGCAGCCATTTTAGGAACAATTCTTCATTCATGTACCCACTCTCTGATACTAGTACTAATGATCCCGATGGAATTCCAATGTTAAATTCCTCTTTCATCCTTTCCCCCTTGAAAATCATGACTGGGGGTATAAAAACAAGCATGCTACAAGGTCACGTTTTCACCTCTAAGCTTGTTAACTAAACTATTCCTCTCTCCCCCTTTTCTGCTGCTATTTTAGATGTTTTTTTGTTCATCTTAAAACCAGTTTCATCCACGTTGTAAACAGATTGTGGCTGAACATGGACTCCAAGATCCAACTTTGACATCCTTTAGTAATTTGTAAAATTCTTCTACTGCATTTCTATTCATTCCCTCAGCGCGAGATTTTGACAAACCTTGTGGCTTTCTTAAGGAGATATCTTGATGTCGTTTCATGAAAGAAATAAACCAATCCTCGCCTGCAATTTTGGCATAATCATTCCAAGGGGTCTTGATGTTAAGAGACTTAAAACTGGAACGCAGCTTTACGCACACTTTCCGATAAATGACCAAAACCACGATTACAAAGAACTTTTAATCTTTCTACTCGGGCTCTCTCCTGCTCGAAAGATAGGACTGTAGGATGGCCAATTGACCTTTGTATTATAATTGGGTTATCTTGGTGGAGCCCATCAGAGGTTTTAAGTGGTCTAGCCACCCAAACTCTTCTTTGCAGTGTACTGGACGATACCTTGAAGTGACCTGGTGGCTTAGAGGTAAGGTGTCAGACTTCTCTGCTGGCGGCTGGGGTTCAATCCTCGGTCCCGGCACAGATTTATCTGATTACCAAACCCTTCCTTCACCTCTGACAAGACATCTTGTGGATGTGAGGAATGCCAGGCCTCCACCGTGGTTCGGATTCCACGTTAAACTGTAGGTCCTCCATTTCATCTCACAATCACCCAACCATTACACATTAGTGTAAGTGCGTACAACCCGAACGGGTAGTAAGACGCGGTAATATAATAATAATAATAATAATAATGATACCTTGAAATGTGATGCAGCTGCTCTGACACTCCAGTTTTCGTTAAGTGCACTGTTTAGGGACTGGGTCATTCCCTCTTTGGACCATTGTTGGTATATTTTTTTTATTATTCTCGAACCATGTACAATCATATTTTAAAACTAAATCAAAACACTAACATAACTTTGATAATTTTACCAGTTTAAGTTATATTGTATTTAAATATTGTAAAAAATGGCTAGGATGTTAATATACTAGGACTTACCCTCACGAAGATTAAGTTTTACTAAATAACAATTAACTGTTTATACATTCAAACACAATATCACTAAACCAAACCGAGACCCACCGTTCCATCAACTAAACTTTCACTTAACTGTCTGAGGTAGCCCGGCAAATTACTGAAACCCTTTTACCCCCCTACCTCTCCCTTCAAGATTACCGTTATAGGGTTATCCAGTTAGGTCAGTGTTTAACAGGGCTGTCCAATCTACAACTTACAACTATAGCACATCTGAGTATTTTAAACGAGACAGATAATAAACCAGCGCTATTCTTCAAGCTTTGAGTATCAGTGAGAAATAATGTGTAGTAGTTAATATGTTTAAGATTGAATTCAAAAGTTTTTATTTTCAAATCCAAAAACGGTGATAATTTGACAGCTCACTCTACGAAGTATCAAAAAGAAAGAAATAATTAGTGATATATTCTAAAAATAAATAAAAACGCAAGAAAATAATAATCCAAATAATCCCTTAAAAAGTGATTAAAATAGCCCCGGAAGCAAACTATTTTTCAATATAAAATAACTCTATTGTTTTCTAATAGAATACGCTCAAATTTCTTGGTGATGAGCCCAGAAGAATAAGCTATAGCTTTTAAAAAATTAATTCGAAATCAACAACTATAAGAGGCTAAGACCTTACAACGCAAAGACAATTATTTACATCACTAGGGAAAGTATGTCACTCTCACTTCGATTGATCTTGTAAAACAATTTTTTTTCAGCTATTTAAACGTTTAAAAATTATAATTTTTTCATACCAATTTACAGCCAGTAGATCATTCAGTAAATTATAAGAACTAAACATAAAAAAAGGTGCAGAATAACTGCGCAGTAGCTTGAATCCTTATTTTGATTCAAATAGTCCCACCCTACCATAATAGTGTGCCATTAACAACAACAAAAAATTAATTGAGAACCACTGTCTATGAGTAGCGAAAAGGAGGATAGTTAGGATAAAAATATACCTGCGTAGAGTACAACCCAAATGGGTAGTAAGACGTGATGCTAAAAAAAATTCACCCATAATATCTTGAAGAGGTGATATAAAAAACACTGTGGTAAAATAATTGTTTTGGGAAACCAACCCACCTCAATCTACCCTAAGTGTACCCGGGCGGGATTCGATCCTTGATTTCGGTGACAGTCTAGTTTATTGTGAACCGGACGCCTAATACCACGCGAGCATCACTGTAGTTCTACACTCTTTGTCTTGGCTCTTACCGACTGTCCCCTGTATTCCTCGTGCAATATCGATCTGAGTGTATGTCACTCGGTTCAGTGGAATTATCTAACTCTCCGAAAGGAGGTTTTATTGTCCTACCCAACAACGTATTGATTGTACGTCCTTGTCTCCTTTTGAAAAAAACTATTTCGAGTTTAATAACATAGATTAATATATTTTAACTCCGTTTACCTTGAAAGGTATTAGCTTACCTTTACTCATTACACCATGGCCCTACCTTATAAGCTACAGCCTAGTGGAAGTTAATCATGATTTCTTTCATGGTAAACGAAAAGTACATTTTGATTTGTAAGAAATCATTCTTTACAAACATTATCTGTATTGTGGGTTAGGCCATTTGTTTTAATTGGGTGTTATAGTAATTATTTAAATACAATACTTGATATAAGCAAAGGGTGACCTGGTGGTCTAGGGGTAAGATGTCAGACTTCTATGCTGGCGGCCAGGGTTCAATCCTAGGTCCCGGAAAAGATTTATCTGATTACCAAACCCTTCCTTCACCTCTGACAAGACATCTTGTGAATGTGGGGAATGCCAGGCCTCCACCGTGGTTCGGATTCCACGTTAAACTGTAGGTCCTCCATTTCATCTCACAATCACCCTACCATTACACATTAGCGTAAGTGCGTATAACCCGAACGGGTAGTAAGACGTGGTGCTAGTAATAATGATATAAGCAAATACAATTATAATCTACATCGGTAGTCAGTAAACTTTTCATTTACTTTCAATTCATTTGAAGTATTTAACGTGCACTTTCTAAATCGACAGATTATATCAGTACACGAGGATTTCTATGAGCGAGAGTGAATGGACTTACCAATTTTGAAAGAAGAGGTATTTTCACCCACCTCTCAAAGTTTTTTTATATGCCACACTTGACATGAGACCAACGGTTACACTTCCCCTCCGAAGGAAGTTGTGCTAAGGATTTTTATCACTAAAAAATAATTCGTTGACCCCGGCTGGGTTTGAACTGACAAACATAGGGTCCTGAGGAGAGCACTTTATCCTAAGACCACCAAGGCCATCTAGAAACGAATGAACTAAAGGTCAAGATTGTCTAGTCTGGTTTGTCAGTGATGGTGAGGCTGAGGCTAGAATCTCGGCTGAGGGAACTGAGGATAGCATTTCCTAAATTTCCCACTCTACCTCCACGTAAATGCGGGTACATTTAATATAAAATATATATTATTATTATTATTATTATTATTAGCACCGCGTCTTACTACCCGTTCGGGTTATACGCACTTATGCTAATGTGTAATGGTAGGGTGATTGTGAGATGAAATTAAGGACCTACAGTTTGACGTGGAATCCGAACCACGGTGGAGACCTGGCATTCCCCACATTCACAAGATGTCTTGTCAGAGGTGAAGGAAGGGTTTGGTAATCAGATAAATCTGTGCCGGGACCGAGGATTGAACCCCGGCCGCCAGCATAGAAGTCTGACACCTTACCCCTAGACCGCCATGTCACCGACCTAAAGTATATGTAACCTACCTCTTTGGTGTAACTAAATATGGAAAACCTGGACGGGTGGTAGGACTGGGCGTAGATACTTTTACCACGTCTTAGTACCAGTATTTATGTGGTTCGACACAATTTAACAGACTTTATCGTTTAGTGTATAATATAAGCCCTATAGTTTCGAAGAAAATTACAAAAATAGGCTTTCAGCAAACTACCATTAAATAAGAATTCCTCATAAAAACAAACAGGTAATGTTATTAATCCCAATAAACACTTTTTATATATAAATTTTATTCTAATTAATTCAAATATTTTTAACAAATTTAAAGTTTTCAAAAATAAGTTATTTGAAAAATACCTTACAATTACAGTATTTGTAATTTGTAAAAATAAAAAAAGGATTCTTATTTATCATGAAAAAGGAATATAAAGTATTCCCAAATATCTATTTTGAAATATCCAAGGCTAATTTCGTCGTAAGTAGAATACCCTTAAATTAATATATTTTAGAAAAATGGACATACATTATTATTAACCATATAAAATAGTGCCCTGGTACACACATTTTTAGTAAAAACTTGACAGATACCCATTCTAAACCAGATAGCTAGCGCTATTTTTTTTAAATATTTATTTAAAAAATTAATCCTTTATAAACTACCTGCTCTTAAGCGAATTTTACTCCAAAAAATATTTATACAGCTTTATTTGTTATGTCCACCACTCCCAAAATATATATTTTAAACAAAATCATATTTCTAATTCTAAACAATCACTCATCTATAATTGTTATCCAAAATCAAAGTATCCAATGTTATTTTGGAGGTTAACCGTTCCCTAGATGTATCTTTTAATTAAAATCTTTAAAACCATTTAAAAAAATTTTGTAATTAAAAAAAAATTACTCGTCAAAATCTATCATTAATTTGAAGGCTAAGGTCAAAATTTAAAAAAATCACAAGATATAGCCCTATAAACTCTAAATATTAGGTTTGAACAAAAGTAATCAAACCGCCAGGCCAGGTACAGAGACAGACATACAAAATAGTTAACTTTTATTTTTTTGAGGGTTCTGACACAAATTACACGAAAAAATTAATCTTAATGTCGAGGTCATACATTTTCACTATTTTAATACTATACGAGAAAATAAAAATCAATTATTTTTAAATTATTCGTCAACTACGAGTAAATGAATGTTTATATAAAAACAAATTTATAAAATTAATTATATTTGAGGAAACCTGCCATATATGCTGCATATTTTGAACCAAATGGAGAGATATAATTTCAAGATATTTCGAATTTTCAAAAATTCACCATTTGTAAGCTACGCTTCAACGAATTGTTACCCTAAAACCGATGCTACATTACTAGTGTTACGGGAAACAAATCCTTTATATGCATTTTAAACAAAATGGAGCCTTCTTTAAAAATGTAGAACTCAAACAATTAATTATGTCAACTTCCTTATAATTCGAGGGCTATGGTAAAAATAAAAAAATAAAATACTGAGGCATGGACATATAAGATAAAAATCTTAAGTTTGAACAGAATTCATCCAACCGTTTTGGATCTATGATCGGGGACAGACCAACAAATTTGTAAAATCCCAGTTTTTTTTTTTTGTTTCGGGTGCACATCAAACCCAAAGATTCATCATAATCTCGAGATCAATTGTTTCACCATTACAATTTTTTTTCTCTTTATATGGGAAAGTAAAAAAGGGAAACTTTTAGGAAAGTATCTCTTAAGAATACACCAACACTCGCCTGGCGAGATAAGAAATAACACAATTTGAAATAAATTCACCTGGCTGAGACTCGAACGTTGGTCATCAAGGCGATCAAGTGTCACAATAGTCCGGCGTCATAGCCCACACTGCCACTGATGTGACTCACAGATGCTATAAATTTTCAACACAATTTTCTTAGCTATATTTTAAGGGAAACTATGGGACAGGTATTTAACGTGTACATTATAATTAGCGATATATGAATTAACAATCTTAACCCAACATTTTAGAAAACATTCTAAAAGAATAGTTGAAAGTAAGGAGTGGTTATAATGAAATATAGATTGGAAAATCAAAATTTTAAATCAACCAATCTTAGCGCAATAAAGCGACCATATGGTTGATAAAGGACACATTATTTTTGGAACAGCCTAGAATAAACCCACATATGCCTCCTTCATGATGCTTTTACATTCGGATTATTATTATTATTATCGCGTCTTACTACCCGTTCGGGTTATACGCACTTACGCTAATGTGTAATGGTAGGGTGATTGTGAGATGAAATGGAGGACCTACAGTTTAACGTGGAATCCGAACCACGTTGGAGGCCTGGCATTCCCCACATTCACAAGATGTCTTGTCAGAGGTGAAGGAAGGGTTTGGTAATCAGATTAATCTGTGCCGGGACCGAGGGTTGAACCCCGGCCGCCAGCACAGAGGTCTGACACCTCACCCCAAGACCGCCAGGTCACCTACATGCGGATTGACGTAAAACATTTGTGTTGCAAACATTTATTCCATATCCTTCTACCCATCCGAGATATTCGCATTTAATAACATTAGTGGAGTAGGGACGAGTAAGGTATAATTAAGGGTAAATGTATCAACAGTGGCGCGGAGGGAAAGTGGAAAGCAATTTCGAAAAGAACCGCTCTCAATACAACCAGCTGGGATTAAAACCCCGACTTCCCTGTCACCAGAAACCTAGCTTAGATGATCATGATGTTTATTCCGCGGACCCCTAGATGCAGTTTGTATTTTTAGAATAGAGTGAAACCTTGTTTAATCGAATACGGATAATTCGAAATTCGGTATAATTCAAACTGTATGCTTCCCTCGGAAAAATGTATGCTACTGTCAGCGCTTGGATATTTGATTAATTTGGAGTTTCAATAATTTGTAATTCAATATAACATTTAACTACCTAGTTAAGTGGCCGTATGATCTAAGGCGTCACTCTCGCAATAAATTATACTGCCAAAGATAGGGAGTTCGGGGTTAAATTACCAGTAGAGTGTACTGAGGGTGATTTTCCAAAAGGGTTTTACACGCTCCATCCACGCAAATGCGGGTACACTACATTTAAATTCAACTTTTCTCATCCCTACATTAGCGTAATTAGTACATATACATAACACCTGAACAGATAATAAGACGCGGTGATAAATAAAAAATTGAATTAAATCACTTATATTAATTTTTCTATCAACAATAACATAACGTCGAGAATTCCATGGCCCACCTTGTGAATTTCACAGCACACCCTTTGAAAATAGCTCCTTCACACCATGGCCCACCTTGTGAAATCACAGCACACCCTTTGAAAATAGCTCCTTCAACACCATGGCCCACCTAAGCCTGTAATGTAATGTTAGTCAAAGCTAGTAAGTACAGAAATGTAGTTAATCTTTTGAAAGAGAGGGCCCCGTTAATTATTTTATAGCCCTGAGACAGATTGAAAATGGCATGTTAGTGCTGGATCGACCGGTTAATCACATTTACCGTCGCAATATTCCCTCGTTCCTTTGTTCCTTTGTTCCTTTGTTCATTTGGCGTCTAAAGCAAGATAACACAATAAAACAATCAAACATTAGTCGATTATCTCTAATAGAGAACTACGACTGTTTTGTTTACGTCCTGAAAAAGGGAATTGGGCTAGGAGCTTGTGGTCAATATTTCGCGGCTGAGAGCTATGGAACCTTTTACCCGAAAGTACAATTTACTGTCGGCCCAGCGAAGGTTTTTTTTCGGGGGGGAAGGGGGTCGGTCTGTTTGACCAAGATATGATCACGCTTGCCAGACAATGTTAAAGTTATTCTCTCTGTCGAAATAAAGATGGATCGATCCTTTTCGAATGTTCTTTTACTATCGTGGTTACATAATACCATTGAGCCTGTATTTAAGAGTAAGCAAGACTTTAGGGCAGCGGTTTGATCACAGGGTTTTACTGCACTGCGTCTCACAACCTGTTTGAGCTATATGCATAGATATCCATATATGCACACTATATGCCTATATGTTTATGTAATAATAATAATAATAATAACTTAGCACCGCGTCTTACTACCCGTTCGGGTTATACGCTTTAAGTACTAATTACTCTAATGGATTAGGAATTGGGAAGGTTGAATTAGAGGAAGTGAACCCGAATTTGCGTGGAGGGAGAGTGGAAAACAATTTATGAAAAACCACCCCCAGTTCACCCGACCAAGATTCGAACCTTGATCTCCCCGTCGATGCGGTCGAGCTCAACACGACAAGCGCGTTAGCCAACTACGCCACCGAGGCGGGTGTGTTTATGTACATTGTATATAGGTATATATGCTATTTACATGTATATATGTATGTGCGTATGTTATGTACGTGTATATATATGTTTATAGATATATACGTTTATAGCCTATGTTATTATTATTATTAATAGCACCGCGTCTTACTACCCGTTCAGGTTACACGCACTTACGCTAATGTGTAATGGTAGGGTGATTGTGAGATGATATGGAGGACCTACAGTTTAACGTGGAATCCGAACCACGGTGGAGGCCTGGCATTCCCCACATTCACAAGATGTCTTGTCAGAGGTGAAGGAAGGGTTTGTTAATCAGATAAACTTGTGCCGGGACCGAGGATTGAATCCCGGCCGCCAGCATAGAAGTCTGACACCTTACCCCTAGACCGCCAGGTCACCTTACCTTTTCATAATCATCCTCCACGTAGATACTGGGGAATCCCCTCTAAATTAAACCTTCTTCATCCCTACCCAGTGATATCCTGAAGGGGAAAGTCTCACCTGTGAGGGACACACACATGGTCCATATCCCGCCGTGCATGGGCACGAGGAACACGGCGGGCAGGTGCATCTCCGACCTCTCCACAGTCCTGAACGTCGTCCTGTCGCCCTCCTGGGACCTCCCTTCTCGGAGGAACACGATCCTGGCCACCCTGCCGTCCACAAGCCACTCCGCCCTGTTGCGTCGCGGCGCCGACACGTTTAGCGTCACCCTGTCCACGACGGCGTGGTCCCACGTCAGACGCTCCCAGTGGTCCGTCATGATGGCCGCGCAGAGCATGGCGGTTGCTAGCGCTGTCAGGGTGAGTGTCCCGAGCAAAAACCACGCGCTAGGTTGGACTCTGCACTGCGACTCGTCCGGTTGCTCCATCGGAAGGAAGCTAGGTCGCTCGTCCGCTATCTGAGTGCCCTTAGGGGCCGCCTACTTGTAGTACAATATCCTCACACTGTGGCACTCGGGGTAGCGGCAGTAATGAAGCTTCTAAGCCCCTCAAACAGACACCGACTCTCTTAATATTTCAAGTCGTTACTTAGTTAAAACCCAAAATATTAAAGGAAGACTAGATCTTATATTTCTATGAATTTTCTTTGTTCTTAAAATTTTTGAAACTAGGTTGAAACGTCCTTGAGAGAGAGTTTCACCCTTTATTGAATTTGTTTTAACCATAAAACTCAAAATGTAAGGTTTAATCCGATAGAGACATGTTGATAGCTTTCACCTCCATTTTGGCATAAATCACATTTTAAAATAAAATCTTCTGTATTTTAAAGGTAGCAAATTAAATCAATCCACGTCCGAATACGTCTTCTGAAGGCCAACAGGCATTTACTAACTCTAAGAGGAATTAGAAAAGTTGAGTTGAATATAATTATTTGTTTTCTATAAGGCTCTCCCGTTTACAGTCTTGATCTCGTATTCTAAAAGTTTTTCTCAAGGTGACGTCATATTTTTATACGAAAAAGTAAAGCACTAATATAATTTGGACAATGTTATTTGTTTACACAGTACACCAATGCTTAGCCACAGTCCACACTAAAATTTCAGTTTTTTTTAATATGATTTTTTCAAATAACTCGATACATATTGTTTCAAAATGTCTAGCCGGTAATCATTCAGTGGACCACTAAGGCATCCTATAAAGCTTGCAGTACAGGTATTTCACCCACTAAATCTGCCTTTTTCATTTTAGCCCGAACTTTGCTCATTTCTGAAAACACTATACTTAAATATTCCTTTCCAGGCGTGTTAGTATTAATGCTAGAAATTGGGTTCTACACAGAAATAAAGAAACAATTCATTACGGTTTTATCGTTTTAGATGTCATATTTGTTTGTATAGTTTCGGAAATTATTTTATGAGTTGATAAGTGGCATTGACAGGTCTCTTGATTACTATATTGTATTTAAATACATTATTTAATACCTTTTGAAGGAAATTATTTTGTAAATTTTTCTTAGTGGATTTTAACAACACATAGGCCTACAAAATAAATGTGTACTCAGCTAAAACTAGAAATCAATCTACAGTATGGTGGGGCCAATGAAGCTCTTTGTAAATCCTGTTAGGTGTAAATTTAGTTATTAAAATGTATAAGTAAAACTTTGGCCTCTCAGTAAACAACACTATTAGCTTTGTTGTTTGAATGTTATTTCTATTTAAATTCATATTCAATTTTTTTTTTCCCAGTCATGCGTTTTTTATACTTTCTTGATCAATTAGTTAACGTAATTTCTAATCATTATTATTATTAGCACCGCGTCTTACTACCCGTTCGGGTTATACGCACTTATGCTAATGTGTAATGGTAGGGTGATTGTGAGATGAAAAGGAGGACCTACAGTTTAACGTGGAATCCGAACCACGGTGGAGACCTGGCATTCCCCACATTATCAAGATGTCTTGTCAGAGGTGAAGGAAGGGTTTGGTAATCAGATAAATCTGTGCCGGGACCGAGGATTGAACCCCGGCCGCCAGCACAGAAATCTGACGCCTTACCCCTAGACCAATTGCTAATTAAGCGTAGTTTAAACTGATCTAATTCAGTTAATACATTCTTAAGACCACCACTTCATGCTATCCTAAATCTGTTCTGAAGAGTGATATCGCGTATGAATATATTGATCTAATTTTAATTCGTACGGTGAAGGATCTAATATCGACATTAAATTAATCATTAAATAAAAAACTATTGTGTGTGCTTTATTTCTATGAGCACCAACCCAAGTTTAATACTAAAAATACTTGAGTTATTTAATAATGTTATACATTACGTCTGGAAAGATCTCACACACACACACACACACACACACACACACATTGTATCAACTTTCATTATTACTTACCAATTTAATTGATGATTAACTTATCTGTGTTGCAGTTATTGTTCACTAATTGAATTATAAATCGTCAAATTAGTAATTTAAGAAAGTTAAAGTTATCTTTCTGTTTTCATATAATTGTATTTTAAAATAATTCTTATTCTAGCAATTATATTCTCCACAAATGTATTCAATCTCAAATTACCTTACAATTTTTATTTGGTTTTGGAATGGGCACTAATTTCAAAGACTATATTAATTTTGTTGAATCATATAAGCAAGTTTAAAGTGTGTGTGTGTGTGTGTGTGAGCGAACTGGCTAAATTAAAAGCGACGCCTGTTTGACGGTGTGTCGAACTCCGGACCGCGCGGCTAGACGGCCCCGGGGCAGTACATTGACTCGGCGCCGCGACGCACACTGCAAAGCCGGCGTCAGTGGCACCGCGACAGATATGCCCCTTCATCCTTTTCCACCCCCTTGTGGCATCAGTCGTGTGCAGCGCGCATGCGTCCATGTAATGAAGCCTTATTCACAATTATTTTGTATTTATAAGTTATGTTCGCCAGCTTTTTGCTGCTTTATAACCATATACAATCTCACCAAAGAGATTTGCTATTTTACATTTAATTTTTATATATTTTTTTTAGGGAAGTATGTCTGTATTAGAGCGGAAAAAAAAGATCACATGTGGAAAACCACCCTTAATGCAATCAATAATAATAATAATATTTAGCACCGCGTCTTACTGCCCGTTCGGGTTATACGCTTTAAGTACTAATTACGCTAATGGATTAGGAAATTGGGAAGGTTGAATTAGAGGAAGTGAACCCGCATTTGCGTGGAGGAAGAGCGGAACACCATTTAGGAAAAACCACCCCCAGTTCACCCAACCGAGATTCGAACCTCGATCTCCCCGTCCTCTTAATGCAATCGACCAAGAATTGAACCTCAACCTTACCGTTGACAGCAATACAATATATCACGAATCTGGCACCTTAAACTGTGCGACCACCAAATAGGTTGAAGCGTGAGGGAAATGCGCATGAGATATATTGGATAGGAATAAAATCACTCCCAACCCACAGTAACCAGGATTTAAACCCTGGATTCTCACAAGAGTGGTATGCTTGGTTAGCGGTAATTTTGGCCTTTACTTTTATGATAAAAATCAGGGGGGTTTGGGGGACTTGAGCTCCTTGTTTTATCTTGGGGGTCTGGAACTATTTTAAGCCCCCAATATTTCCCAAGTAATCAAAACCCATGTTAAAAAACATACAACTTTTACCATCAGTTTGGTAATTTTAAGTAATTGAAGACTTAAATGTATAACTAATTTATATTATATTGAAAATAATGCCTTAATTTTGTAGTTTATATTTTTTTCACACAAAAATAACTTTCTCCCCAAAAATATAGTAACATACATTAAAGTTATTTTAGATTGCCTTAAATGAAAAAAACTAAAGACCAGTAAAGCCAATGGTTAATTTCTAATGGCACTTTTTACACATATAAGAACCAATTGATACTATTTCGGTGACCTGGCGGTCTTGGGGTAAGGTGTCAGACTTCTGTGCTGGCGGCCGGGGTTCAATCCTCGGTCCCGGCACAGATTTATCTGATTACCAAACCCTTCCTTCACCTCTGACAAGACATCTTGTGAATGTGGGGAATGCCAGGCCTCCACCGTGGTTCGGATTCCACGTTAAACTGTAGGTCCTCCATTTCATCTCACAATCACCCTACCATTACACATTAGCGTAAGTGCGTATAACCCGAACGGGTAGTAAGACGCGGTGCNCCGAACGGGTAGTAAGACGCAGTGCTAATAATAATAATAATAATAATAATAATAATAATAATAATAATAATAATAATAATAATAACTTCTGAAAAATAAGAAAATTATTTTAAAAAGTAGTAGTGGAACCTTATTTTTGAGAGAGAGGAGAAGAGGGGTAAATAAGATTTTTTTATGAAATCTTCTCCCCCCATGTCCCCCTCAGCTAACATTGGATGCCCAAGAAGCTATTTGAAGTGTTCTTCACTCGACATAATTTTGAAACTTGGATACTTTTAGATTATAAACTATTATCTTTGAAATTCGAATTGTAGAATCAAATTAAGATAACTAGTTTCACAAAATGACTTCTTTACACAATCTTTTGCTATCAACATTAAACATTTCGGGGATATGTGGGGGTTTGAAACCCATAACCCCCTCGCTATGCCCATGCTATATATATAGTTGAACCATGCAAGGTAAGCATACCTACCTTTTAAGTGTACGTATCAATCCCGTAAAGACTCATATTGTGGAAGGAAACTTAATAGACTTTTAAACTAGACATGATTAAGTACTTAGTATTTTTATTGCAAACCGTGTAAATAACATAATCAAGTATAATACTATATCAATGTTTAATGTAGGTTTTATATTGATAAAATTTTATTCAAACCATAGCAAAAAAGCTTGTTAATTAAGTTTCAACTTTTTAATTCTATATGGCAAAAATAAAATTTGAACTATGGTTGATAAACAACCTCGTGTCCAAATTATGTAAAATTCAACTGTGAAATAGTATCATTATTATTACTATTATTAACACCGCGTCTTACTACCCGTTCGGGCTATACGCACTTACGCTAATGTGCAATGGTAGGGTGATTGTGAGATGAAATGGAGGACCTACAGTTTAACGTGGGATCCGAACCACGGTGGAGGCCTGGCATTCCTCACATTCACAAGATGTCTTGACAGAGGTGAAGGAAGGGTTTGGTAATCAGATACATCTGTGCCGGGACCGAGGATTGAACCCCGGCCGCCAGCACAGAAGTCTGACACCTTACCCCTAGACCACCAGGTCACCATCTATCGTGTAGAATCATCTAGGATTGTGTATCGACTGTAGCCGTATATTTTCGTAGCCTGTGACGTCAAGAAACGTAGACTATGGACTTGGTCGTTGAAGAGCTTGCAGATGAGTGTTTTTTTTTTACCAAAGTGTTAAATTTTATAAAATTTAAATTAGGTAATTTGACAAAAATTAAATATAAATTGCTCGTATATATAATAATTAAACTAATAGTTTGTAATATGACGACATGATTTGATCAGCATCAAGCAGTCAATCACAGAATGTTTAACATAATGAGCTGTTTAATATTATTTTGTCACCTCTATGCTAACATTATAATCACACATTTTAACACGTGACACATTTACAGAGAATAAAACCCACGTCATCCCCAAGGGGCTCTCTGGGGACAGCTTCCTCAGGTAACCTTAAAACAAGATATTATGAAACAGCCCTCACCGGGAGTTGGTGTGTGTGAAACACCCGGAGAAAAAAACCCAATAAGTTAAGTACAATATATTAAATCGAAAAAAAAATCCAAACCAAGTTTATTGTGTTAACTTATTATCTTAAAAGCTATTTTAATAATTGACTGCATGTTGCGGATTAAACTATATCGTAACGCAACAAGTTAAAATAATTATTTAAGCATTTATATTTAGTTTATTATCAAATTATTAAACGTTAATAAAGGGTATGAGGGACTTTTCCGGTCCATCCCCAACCATAACCTTTCCCACTCACCCTTTTCCTAAGAAAGTAAATAATAAACAAGTGATTGGTCTTACCGAAAAAACAGAAATTAATTATATAAGGGTGACCTGGTAGTCTAGGGGTAAGGTGTCAAACTTCTATGCTGGCGTCCGGGGTTCAATCCTCGGTCCCGGCACAGATTTATCTGATTACCAAACCCTTCCTTCACCTCTGACAAGACATCTTGTGAATGTGAGGAATGCCAGGCCTCCACCGTGGTTCGGATTCCACGTTAAACTGTAGGTCCTCCATTTCATCTCACAATCACCCTATCATTACACATTAGCGTAAGTGCGTACAACCCGAACGGGTAGTAAGACGCGGTGCTAATAATAATAATAATAATTATTATTATATAAGCACTTTGACCTTTAGTGTTATGTGTAATTATCTATATTTGTGTGTCGTTATACATATTTAAAATCATCATTTATGCTATTTATGTGTGTTTTTTATCTTCTCATTTAATGATTTTTGTGTGTACAAGCTAACATCCCACTGTGAATGTTGCTATGCTCGTACATCGTGGGGTATGTGAGGGGTGACGGGTCACCGACCAGCCCTTCCGGGGCGGGGGCCGGAGTTGACACTGGCGAGGTTGTTTGAATGTTGCTATGCTCGTACATCGTGTGGTATGTGAGGGGTGACGGGTCACCGACCAGCGCTTCCGGGGCGGGGGACGGCAGTTGACACTGGCGAGGTTGTTTGGATGCAAGCACGCTACACCGGCGCACTCTGCCTTGATCCTGACCCTTGACGGCGGGGTAACACCTTTAGTGTCTTTTTTTATATCCCCGTACCATTTTTAGATGGTTTCTGGTGTTATTCCTTAAAAATTCACCTTTATCATCTTGTGCCCTTGAGTGAGAGAAAGCTGGACGTAGCCCAATACAAGATTCTTGGTAGTTAAAACAACATACCGGATGAAGCGGAAACAATTAAACGATTAGTAAATTGAGAATTTACACTTTAATTGAAAAGTAAATATTTACTAGCTAAATAAAGACAGATTACATACTACAGTTTTTTTTTTTTTGTAAATAGTGTGACTCGGGGGAGCTCCACCGGACGGGAGGCAAGCCTCAGGTTGTCCATCACTTTCCTCCACATAGATCGTCTATTGTTTCCACCCCACCCTGTATAACCCCACAACAAGGTCAATCAATCATGTGCAACATCTTTCTTTTACCACCTAAGGTGACTCTAACGAGCTCGCTTCGGTGATCGAATGGTCTAAGGTGCCACTCTTTCAACAGACTGGACCGCCTATGACGGAGAGATCGAGGTTTGAATCCCAATTGGGTGTACCGAGGATGGTTTTTCCTCGATTATTTCTTAACCAATTAGTGTAAATATTCGAATAGCCCTAACGGATGGAAAGATGTGATGCATACAAAAAAAAATACTAAGAAGAGACGATTTTCGTATAATTTAAGTTGGTAAAATTGGTAAATAAATAATACGTGTCACATAAAAGTGTTTCTATTGAAACTATGCACAAATTCTCTTATTCCCATACACTGGAATAGTGCAGATACATTATCGACCATAGCCACCGGGTCGGCCATGCCAACCGCCACCGCCTCCGTGCCAACCGCCACCGGGTTGGCCATTCCAACCGCCACCGCCTCCATTCCAACCGCCACCGGGTTGGCCATGCCAACCGCCACCGCCTCCGTGCCAACCACCGCCACCGCCACCGTATCTTCCAGGATCAGCTTGGACCGCCACGCACATCAGCACTACTATCATCACCTGAAAGCAGCAAGATGACACTTGATAGACCTTTTTTTTAATAAAACTAGTTTATATCCACTATTTTAAAGTTTTGATTTTTGTGTCATCACGTTTAACTAACTGTCCAGGCTATCCACATATTTACACTAGTCGAGTCTGGATGAGTTTGTAGAATATTGTGGAGGAAATGTGTGGAGGAAATATGTCACGCTCAGGTTGAGAAACCATTTAGTACACCCAGCTGGGACTTAAACCCCGACCTCTTATTTACTGTTAAAGCTGTCCTTATGAGTTTGGCGCTCTAGATCCGTTCTACCAACGATGTGGGTCTATACCTAATGTGTGTGTGTGTGTTTGTGTAACTTTCTTAAGTGCTAGAATTTAAGGGCTTGTAGCCGTTTTGTGTGCTTTTGTTTATTGTTTAGCTTCAAAGGACAGGCTATATAAAATGCATGTTTGATTTCTGTGATATTTTTAACACATTCCCTTAATTACTATATTAAATGCATTACAGCGAGAAGAATTAATAATTGAAGTAATATTATTATGATTATACTAGAAAGACGCACCAAATCCCTAAAAATGGCTACGATAAAAAAAAACATTAATTCATGTGGTTTTGGATGACAAGCTTGCAATTACTGGATTGCTGGTAACCCTAGGAGTGGGTTTTCATGCCACGTGATTTATCATTATCAATTGGGTTTTCCCATGCCCCTTACCACGCTAATGTGTGTGCATTTACACATATCAACCTTCGTCGTCTTGGCTCTTGGACTAGGCCGCTAGTAGATATGCTGCAAAACATAATAGTTAATAAATATAATCATATTCTCACAAGCGAATATCAGCATGTGCCAGTAGCTAGCTATACAACGGTGTCTATTCCCTTCACGTACACTCCGTCGATATTGGAAGGTAGCAACTTCTAATTCAATGAGCCCGCGAGGTATGATACTCCTCCACACATAACTGTAGGATAGTTTGCCTAGCTACGCCCAACACCTAAAGTAGAGAAGGCCTTAAGTCGTTAAATTATTTCTTGACTGTTGGGAAGGAGTGATGGGGGAGGGGTTATGTCTTTTAGCGATGCCAGAATGGTTTGATTTACTAAATTAATTCTACTTTATTGTTCTGATAATGATAAAATCAATAATTAATATTTACATACTAAATTAATGTTGTTTGCTCTCATTAACATAAGGGCTGGTATTTTTTTTTAGATATTAAAAGTTTAACCACGTCAAACGTTATTTGGGCACTGTTGCCCACATTGAATGGTTTTACAGGGTAACATAAAGCAAGTCTTCCCTTTTCCAAAATCTGCATTACTGTTTATAGCCAATTATAAATCTATTAATGATTAATTATTATATTACACACATGTAACGTAAA
>CABEEJ010009338.1:0-19090 GCA_901482245.1 Timema douglasi
GGCACACCCCTGGCCTTAGAACTTGTTTGACGGCCAGATATTTGGTACAGCCCTGCTCCTTAGGCTTGTTTGACGACCCGCTATTTGGTACACCCCTGGTATTAGGGCTTGCTTAACGGCCAAATATTTGGGACACCCCTGGTCTTAGGGCTTGTTTGATGGCCCGCTATTTGGCACACCCCTGGTCTTAGGGCTTGTTTGACAACCAGATATTTGGTACACCCCTGCTCCTAGGGCTTGTTTGACGGCCCGCTATTTGGCACACCCCTGGTCTTAGGGCTCGTTTGACGGTCAGATATTTGGTACACCCCTGGTCTTAGGGCTTGTTTGACGGCCCGCTATTTGGCACACCCCTGGTCTTAGGGCTTGTTTGACGGCCCGCTATTTGGTACACCCCTGGTCTTAGGGCTTGTTTGACGGCCCGCTATTGATCATGGCGGCTATAAAAGGTGATGGCTGGCTGAAAGAGGGAGGGGGTGTTAAGTCTCGTTCAGAACTGTTATATACCGCCGAAACTTGACTTGGCTTTGTTGCCCTAACCTACTTTTTATCCTTTCAATTATAAAAGCTACGTTAACTTTAATGTTCTTTTTAATTGAATAATCTGGTTGATCTCTAAACATAATGGCCAGTTTTGTTTATGATATTGTAGTAGTTTATAATTTAGTCTCATTCTCTCGTATATTCCGTGTATCACCCTAGTTGAGCTCTCCCCGTGACCAATAGATTGGTAAGATTGTAACAGCGTTCATCTGGAGAGAGAATCTAAATCTTGTTTTGTCACGGCCTCCACTCCAATATTGTTATTTGACCTTCCTTTCCTTGTTCGACCATGTTAGATAGGTTGAATGGCTGATATCAGGTACTACAGGCTGTCCAGCAACTTAAAAAATAGAGAAAAATCAGGGATTTTGCTTGGGAAGGGAATTTAATTACGTTTCTGGAATATTTATTTATGCAATAAAAAGTACGTAACTATAATGAAAATAAAGGGTTTCTTCTAGTTAAAACCCTCCGCGAATCTACTTTCGCACAGTTGTTCTTGTCGAGCATACTAAACTCAATTCTCAAGGCCAACATGTTATTTTCGTGTCATCTTTCCAGCCCTCTAACGCGCATCTTTAGCCGAGGTATGCGCATGAATTTGATTACTAAACTTTAGGGAGAAGAAACTAAAAAAAGTGCGTCCCACACTAATTTAAAAGTGACACAATGTCAGAACGGAATATGATTGCATTAAGTTGCGATCTTGGTGAAATCATGTTTGTAATACTGTATATAGTGACTGGAATTTGGACACACTGTTACACTTTGTGACTCAACTGTGAAGTCCTTTGAGCGGGCCACACACTAGTCAACTTCTGTGATCTTGGGAATCGATGTTCGTGGGTTCAAACCCAGCCGAGGTCTACGTTTGTTTCTTTAACGATAACAATCCGTAGCACAACTTCCTTCGAAGAGGAGGTAATCCGTCGATCTCAGAACCCTGAAAATACCTTTACAGAAAAATTGGTAGGTTTTTCACTCTCGCTCATAGAAACTCTCAAGTGCTGTAGGTTTATAAAATGCACGTTAAATACCTAAAATAAATATTTTTACTCTAAACGCAAGGCATAACCCGACTTTTTAAATCTAAAGTTTAGGGACGAGCAGGGTAATTCAGAGAACAGGGAATTTTATTCTAAGCACAAATAATCTGACCATAAAAAAAAAGACAGAAAATATTGAAATATTTGAGGATTTGGAGAATTTGACCGCAAGAAAATAGGCCTTTGCATAGAGTAAAAAGTAAATTAAAGATCTAAAGTGGGGGTTACACTGCCACGTGTTACTGACGTGTCAACATAACAGTGTAAACCTGTAGTTGCACGTTTAGACTTGGATTGGTGTGCCAGTCACAACTTGCAGAGAACACGCGGTTGTAGTGAACTCATCTGTCTCGCAAGTACATCTTTGCATGATATTTAATAATCTGTGTAAACCTGTATTTGTACGACAGTTGGTAAGAGTCTACTCATTGTGTTCTAAAACATCAATTACACTAGCTCACAAAAGTACATTTTATGTTTAGTTAAATTGTATTTCTCTATTGTCCCTACTACTCAAAGTGAGAGAATAAATTCGCTCATATGGAAACTACCCCATTGAACCTTGACCTCCCCGGGGAATAGCGAATACTGTGGAGCATAACAATGTAAAACCTTCAACCCATGGTCTCTGGTGTCAGTCTTGCAACGGCCAATAGGAGGTCTTGGTTTGAATCTCGACCGGGTGCAGGGGGAGTTGTTCTTATTATAATTATATAGTTACTAATCACAGGGCTGATACGGGGGCAGTCTGGAGAAGTCGGGGAAAATACACAGAAAAGTAAACGAAATTCAATGAAGTGACTGGAATTTTCATATTTTAACATTCATCTTAAAAATAGATTAACAACCCAGTTCAAGTCATTAGTTTTATCTCCGACACATGTGATTTTGCTTTTAGCAGGGACACAAAATGTCTTTCTTAGATAAAGAATATAATAGAAAACATTGAAAATAGCGACATTTATTGATTATAGTTTGTACATAAACTAATGGGAAAGTGCCATTTTTTTGGCGGTAAAATTTTTTGAAGTCAAGAAATTTCAAAATTTAGGAAGTATATCAATCCTAATAGCAAAATACTATGTTTCAATTCAAATGAATAAATTAATTTTAAATAAAATACATAAGTATTACTCTTGATTAAAAAACACTAATTTTACTAAACACAACAAAACATTTCATCCTGAGAATATGGCTAAGAATTATATGGAAATGCCTTTCTGACATTTATTTTTCCAAAAATATTTATTTTGGAAATATTCTCGCATCCCATCTAAAACCATGCCCGTGTGCAATTCGAGGCTAACGGCTTATACAGCATGATCACCGCTTAGGAGCAGATACTTAGATTAACAGTAGTAATATGTTGTGTCTCAAGTTACGGAACAAATAATTAATCAGCAAGAAGAAAGTTTTCAACTCGCCAGTTTAGCTTCATTTGTGATTATGTGAGCTTAGTAGTTGTGATGGTAAATAAACTGTAGCGTGCAATTAAAGCTGTATTGTCTTCCTCCTTATCTTGATTGCTTGGCGGAACCATCCATTTTCCCAACAACGTCATTTTGAGATCTCGTTTTCGCAGGCGGCGATATTAGTAACCTAATGTCAGATGTGCCGCTATGTGTGAGTGTGTGTGTGTGATATTGTGCACGTCCACGCTGTCATGTATTCAATGTGAATAGGGAGTGCTACACAGTCCATCACAAATCACACAGCTATGTTACATCTTTTACCCGAACCACCCGTTTAAAACGAATGTCTGACTGTCTGCTGGTGTATCATGATATGGGCTGATCCAGGGAAACTAAACTTCATTTTTTAATAGTGAACTTTTAGGTACATTTTGGAATTTCGACAAGATTATTATGTTTAAAACGTTAATGAGTAATGAGATACGCTAACAAATATATAGCAACATTGATATATATATATATATATATTTCAATCTTCTTTTGGTATCGGTTTAAATACGATACGCGCACTTATTTTAAGAACGCAATTGTAAGATGTTGATAATTTTAGCTGAATTATAAGTGTACTAATACTGGATGCAGTCACGCCAACAATAAGGTACATTATTATTACCGTGCAAGGTCCCTCGCTCCGATGTAATACATCTAGTTTATATCCGCTAGAACACGCTCCGTGAGTGGTCATCTGGGCTCTTCAGTCTGGTACGTGCGGCTCATGCTTCAGTTAATAACCACCGACCACCATTTTACTCCACCATCGCTGGGTGTGTTCCCTCCCCCTCATGGCCCGACCTAACCGAAACATTTCTTAACATTTCAAACCCCCGTCTAACTTGTAAATTGAATCCTAAACACGTGGTTGACTGCTGGTTGTTTGTCTCCACCTGGTAGGGATCAAATGGTTGGTTGGGTGTCAGGACAATGGACAACTCGCCTGCTGTACCTCAACAAGTTATTACTTACAAACATAGAAACCTACACTTCTAATTAATTATATTCAACCTTTTATTATTATGGAAAAAGTTGCGTTCCCATATGCAGGCTTGAATGGCTCCACGCAAATACGGGTACATTTCCTCTATATTCAACTTTTATTACCCACATTCCACTAGTATTACCTTGGTCGGACCATTGAGCTTAATAATATGATCAACACCCTCGTTAGGACTTGATTGTAAATAATATGAACAAGTGTCAAATTAAAATGGATTTTAAAACTATTATTACTAGTCAAATGATGTCATCAGTCGTCACCCACCGTTCGTTTCAACAGGAGTTATAAGCTGAACGGGTAGTAAGGCGCGGTCATAAATAATATAAAATTATTACAAATATTTGCATAGGATCCCCAAACTCCCCCCCCCCCCCCCCCCCCCCCAAGATGGNTCCCTTCTTTACCCTCGAGGGTAAAAGTTCCTCAAAAGCCCTTTTCACTTGCTAAGCTAATCTTCGAATACGCGTCAAATGGTATCAGCGATAATCAGGATAATATGAGGATCATTGCGATACATTGAAGATACAGATTACAAAATAACTCCCAATGTTTCTCTGAAAACCTTTAGCGCCTTTTGACGTCAAACTTGCCTTTGTTCCTGTCTGCGAATAGTTTGTTACCACTCCTGTTATCGACTAGTGGACAAAGCACAAACAAATGCCTGGACTATTTCTGTCATTGGCTCTGGGTCTCTTGGTACCGGGCCTGGTTTGAGCACCTGGGAGGATTCTTGGGTAATTCATTGGTTAGTGTTAGAGTACTACTACAAAGGTCCCGGGTTCCATTCCCGCGTCCAGGTGTCATATTTAAATACAAATAATATGTTAGCTACTGTTAAATAACAAATATTATAGCTTAGCTATTTAATGTGTCATAAATTCTTCCTGTTAAATATTTATAGTATTTTGCCTATATTTAATTATTACTATTATTATTATTATTAGCAACGCGTCTTACTACCCGTACCTTTTGGTTGACAATAACCCTTAAAACCCATATAAAATGTTTATTATGTGGCTCTTAACCTAACTGAAGGAACATGATAACGACTGTGAATGTTAACGTTCACCCGTAGATAACAGCCACATTGCACGCGGCTTGGCTCGAACTCGGGCCTCTGGAGTCATTTCGGCCGGCCTTGCTGGTGCCAGTTGACAGAGTTTGTATGTATCATCATCGCAATGTCTCTGCCAACACATGTGCGTTATTCTGGTCCTTGTAGTCGCTTCTACTCCTCACAACTTGTGCTTCAAGGGGCGCCCGGTCTGATAAACTCTCAGTACCTTCAACATAACTATCTTACCTTAGTTCTAATCACGTTGTTTTGTTGATAAAACATTTTGCAAAATTATTATATAGTTCACATTTGAAAATTAATTTTTCAAAAATAAATTAGCATTTAGTGAAGGTTTGTACAATTTAAATTTTAAATAGCTCTTAATAATAATTACAATCAGTACCATATCGAACAAATAGTAAAAACAATAAAAATCAGGTGACCTGGCGGTCTAGGGGTAAGGTGTCGGACTTCTGTGCTGGGGTCCAGGGCTCAATCCTCGGTCCCGGCACAGATTTATCTGATTACCAAACCCTTCCTTCCCCTCTGACAAGACATCTTGTGAATGTGGGGAATGCCAGGCCTCCACCGTGGTTCGGATTCCACGTTAAACTGTAGGTCCTCCATTTCATCTCACAATCACCCTACCATTACACATTAGCGTAAGTGCGTATAACCCGAACGGGTAGTAAGACGCGGTGCTAATAATAATAATCAATTTCTTTTGCCAAATACATTGAACTTATCCCTTTTTTAAATAAAATTTTGCCATCCCAACGAGTATCTTGATTAAAACAAACTCCGCATATTCATCTGGTGAATATTTCACGGGGAGGGTGGCAGGCATAAAAGAAGATGTTGGAAACTGTCCAGAGATGAAGAATTCCCGTGGCTGGAATTCTGTTGGCTGGAGATACACTTTAATTACATTGAACCGCCTCGGTCTGTTTACAAAGGAACACCCCGTCCTGCGTGAGGCTCGCGTTTCATATCTAGACGGAGTCAATTAACCAAACTAACGTGTTTGTAAAAATAGCTATCTCGCTACACTTCAGGGCTATCCACACATTCACACTACTAGGTGAGACAGATAAACTGCACCTGCATTTTCATGGTGGGAGGGTGATGAACCATACATCTCAATACAACTGGCTGGG
This sequence comes from Timema douglasi, assembly GCA_901482245.1. Classification (NCBI taxonomy): domain Eukaryota; kingdom Metazoa; phylum Arthropoda; class Insecta; order Phasmatodea; family Timematidae; genus Timema; species Timema douglasi. The sequence continues at coordinate 6,270 of CABEEJ010009338.1, forward strand.
ATTCCAACTCCGACCTCATCAAAAAATTTTATTAGAGTTTATACAAGATTATAGATTCTTGTATAGAAACGGAACATTAATAATATGAGTCTTTGTTGCCCACTATGGTGGACACGTGGTCTTAATGTCAAGCTCACTTAGTTTGTTAGTTAGTTTGATGGGGAGGTCGAGACTTGAATCCCGGCTGTGAGTGGTTTCCAACTCTCCCTCAACGCCATGACGACTCTCCATGTGTACACAACTAATAGCACATTTGTCGTGGATGTCAAAGTTGTTAGATTGAGCCGGTTACTAATCTTAGCTATATCTAATCCTGAAATGGTTACAATACCTTCAGAATGCTCTCTAGTCAACTGTCCAACATAACTATAAACAATGGCCAGTTAATAAGTCATTCTACCCATACCGGTGGACACACGGAATAAACGTCAGGCTCGTCTAGTTTGGTGTATCGGTAACAGAGAGGCTTAGCCTTGACTCGAACCCCGGATAGGTGGCTCCCCTTTCATGAACATGTGGGGACATTGCCTATAGTTTCACTAACAGTATGGAGAGCTCGGGTACAAAAAATAATAATTGTTGCTTTTGATGGTAACGTCTTCCCTAGGATCTCGTTATTTTATGATCGCTCACATTTATATTTTCAACTGAGACGAGACTCTTTGTCGATGGTAGTTTCTAACGGATGATTGACAACCTTCTGTTGTTTTGACATAACATACACGCTTCCTGGTAACACACATGCTGTGATGTTAGACCGCCATGAGGATATGTTGCTGTATACTCTCATCACTAGTCACATGGAGTCTGTCTAGCAATATATTAGCTCGGAGGTTGTATGTGATGTGTGAGTTTTATAACTAGAGTCACTCTTTCCCTAAATTATACTCCATTAGTATAAATCTGTGGCTAGCCCGCGCGGATAGTAGCATCAACAAATTGAAATGGTTTTATTCATAGTAAATAAGTATTAGCGTTTTACCTCGAATTTACTGTATAAAGTAAATCAAATGTTCTCATATTTATTAAATACTGTGTGGTTTTATCGATGATACGTTTGGTTGTATTAGAGTGTTTCAGTTTTTTTCTTCGCGTCCAATCGATCCGCTTATTCACACTAATCCGGAAGGGACGAGGAAGGTCGAAAGGAAATGATGTACCCTCATCTGGATGACAGAAGAGTGTAGAATCATTTAGGAAAACACACCTTAGTAAACCCAGTCAGGATTTTGGTCCTGACCTTCCCATTACTGGCAAACCAGACAAGACAAGACTGACGCCTTGCCTTTGTCTTGAAGCAAGCTCACCGGCGTGGCTTGAAGCAAAATAATTAATTCGATTTCTTTCCTTTCATAGCATATCCATATTTTTATGTTGGGGATTAATATATTATTTCTTGAAAGGTAGATATAGATTGAGTTCCCTAGAAAGCTTGTTATTTGAAAACTGAAAATTCATGTTACCACATTGGCGAAAAAAATTATTATATTTACATCATTAGTCGGGGGGGGAGTTTAAGGGTAAGATGTCAGTCAGACTTCTGTGTTAGTGTCCAAGGTTCAAATTCCGGTCCCGGCACAGATTTATCTTATTACCAAACCCTTCCTTCACCTCTGACAAGACATCTTGTGAATGTGGGGAATGCCAGTCCCCCCACCGTGGTTCGGATTCCACGTTAAACTGTAGGTCCTCTCTGCTTTCCACCATCATCATTCTCACGTATCATCTTACCATCGGGGATTTTTTTTCTTTTCCTTCGGGATCTTATTAACCTGTTTCCTGGTGGTAACACAGGTTCTTCCGACATTCACTGATCGGTTATCATCGCTCATGTGCTGTTTATAAACACGTACATTAACATAAGCTCGTGTTTTGACCGGTGGAGAGGTGGGCAGTGTAATAAGATGGGTGGTTCGGATATCCAGTTGTCAGTTACCGGGGTAATAGGAATGAGAAACATATTCGTACGCTCTTTATTTGTCTGAGGAGGAACTCCTCGTGAGCTACAGTAGTTTGGAATATTTCCTGAAACCTACGCCAACGCGCGGATTAATTGAGCCGCACTAGTTTTTGTGGGAAACCCTGAAAACGACAACTAACGAACCAATATTCGTCGATAATGTTTTAAAATATGTATAAGCGGTCCTAATAGTAACTGAAAATAATTTAATTACGTTTACAAAGTTTGTATTACCTGTCAGAAGTGACAGTTGCATGACTGTCAGCCTCTGTCATGTAAACACATGAATGTATTTTAATAATTGTTAGAACCGGCAGATAAAGTTCGCCAATGGTGGTCCAGTTATGTGGGTCCTTTGTTTCCAACACCGCGTCCAGGCTATAAACATGAGTGCAAATTATACTGATGTGTTAGGAAGTAGATTAGGCCGAGCTTGGGGGAGACTGGCCCGTGTCTGACGTTCACTGCTCTCTGCTTACTGGAATCTACGCTACCATAGTATGTTACATCTCCTAACATTGACCTGCATGGTCTCGTTGTTAGTTTGAGAATATAACAGACTAAACATCAAGCTCGTAAATACGGCCACAGCTTGAATCCCGCGGAGGTATACTGAGGATTATTATTTCTAAACGGTTTCCCACTTTCGCTTCACGAAAACGCGGGTACTTTAACGTAATATTCTGCCTTATTCGCCTTCACACCATTAGCGTCACCGGTTCAGGTTATACGGACATAATGATTTGATAATTACTTAAATGGTGTAGGGATGAGCAGGTCTGCATTTTATTGGTGATCTACCAGCATTTGCTTGGAAGCAGAGCGGGAAAGCGTTTAGGAAACACCACCCTGAGTAGACTCCACTTGGATTTGAACCCAGGCGTCCCTGTCATCAGCAGGTTAGTCTAACACGATGATGTCACCTTGGACCGTTCGGCCACTGAAGTGGATACCACCACATCATGTTGAGGAATATTAGTTTGCGCTTTATCATACACCTTTAGGTGCTCTGAGGGGGTAAGCAACAGACGACCAGCGTCGCGACGGGTCCGTCACACAACATTGTTTTCATCAGGATGGGCGTCGGGCTAGCGTTTCTGAAATCCATAACATTTCCTCCTGGCCGAACTTGGACTAGGTATCACTAAGTATCACTCAGTATCACTAGGTATCACTAAGTATCACTAGGTATCACTAAGTATCACTAGGTATCACTAGGTATCACTAAGTATCACTAGGTATCACTAAGTATCACTAAGTATCACTAGGTATCACTAAGTATCACTAGGTATCACTAGGTATCACTAAGTATCACTAGGTATCACTAGGTATCACTAGGTATCACTAGGTATCGCTAGGTATCGCTAGGTATCGCTAAGTATCGCTAGGTATCACTAAGTATCACTAAGTATCACTAAGTATCACTAGGTATCACTAAGTATCACTAAGTATCACTAAGTATCACTAGGTATCACTAGGTATCACTAGGTATCACTAGGTATCACTAGGTATCACTAAGTATCACTAAGTATCACTAGGTATCACTAAGTATCACTAAGTATCACTAGGTATCACTAGGTATCACTAGGTATCACTAGGTATCACTAAGTATCACTAGGTATCACTAAGTATCACTAGGTATCACTAGGTATCACTAGGTATCACTAGGTATCGCTAGGTATCGCTAGGTATCGCTAGGTATCGCTAGGTATCACTAAGTATCACTAAGTATCACTAGGTATCACTAGGTATCACTAGGTATCACTAGGTATCACTAGGTATCACTAGGTATCACTAGGTATCACTAGGTATCACTAGGTATCACTAGGTATCACTAGGTATCACTAGGTATCACTAGGTATCACTAGGTATCACTAGGTATCACTAGGTATCACTAGGTATCACTAGGTATCACTAGGTATCACTAGGTATCACTAGGTATCACTAGGTATCACTAGGTATCACTAGGTATCACTAGGTATCACTAGGTATCACTAGGTATCACTAGGTATCACTAGGTATCACTAGGTATCACTAGGTATCACTAGGTATCACTAGGTATCACTAGGTATCACTAGGTATCACTAGGTATCACTAGGTATCACTAGGTATCACTAGGTATCACTAGGTATCACTAGGTATCACTAGGTATCACTAGGTATCACTAGGTATCACTAGGTATCACTAGGTATCACTAGGTATCACTAGGTATCACTAGGTATCACTAGGTATCACTAGGTATCACTAGGTATCACTAGGTATCACTAGGTATCACTAGGTATCACTAGGTATCACTAGGTATCACTAGGTATCACTAGGTATCACTAGGTATCACTAGGTATCACTAGGTATCACTAGGTATCACTAGGTATCACTAGGTATCACTAGGTATCACTAGGTATCACTAGGTATCACTAGGTATCACTAGGTATCACTAGGTATCACTAGGTATCACTAGGTATCACTAGGTATCACTAGGTATCACTCGGTATCACTCGGTATCACTAGGTATCACTAGGTATCACTCGGTATCACTCGGTATCACTAGGTATCACTCAGTCAACCATGAGATGTTTATCATACGGTGTGACGTCATTATTAACTAGCATTAGCCCGCGGCTTTCCGACCACTTCAAATGCTGGATGATAGAACTCTATTCTTGAATAGTTTTATTATGTCCACACCACAGCTCATATCACGTACCATCTTATGTTTCCCGACCCTCCCTCGCCCGCCGAGAGGATAGTAGGATAGTATCCACTATACAGATTATCATAGCTCCCTGGAAAATAAGACGTCCCATCTCGATCCGAGTTTACTGACAACAAACAAGCAAATAAACAGACAGACATACATCCTAAAAATGGATTATTTGGTATTATCAGTTTATACCACCCAGAAAAAAAAGAGCAGAACGCCCCAAAAATTGGAATGCGCGGATAAACCATAGAGTTTTATTAGTATGTGTAGATATACTAACTAAGAAACCTAAATTAAGTAAATTGAAAGAAGCACTCTTTAGTAAGCGCCCTATCCCTACACATATACTTGTGTTGTTGGCTTAGTACCAATAAACAAAACTAAATAAACCTAATTCACATGAAAAACCACAAAAAAAACTGTAAAAATATCTATACAATAGTAATGGTTCTTGTACGTAGAGTCGTTGTTGCATTAACACACACAAAAAAGTTTAAATTTACCATCAGAGAAACCAAACTAAATAAACCTATTTGATAAAATATAAAACAATTGAAAAATGGCAAAATTTAAGACTCAAACTCAAGCAAGCACGCTAACAGTGTCTCCCTTACGTGGAGTTAGCGTTGCAATGAACAAGCCTATTTATTTACTATTAGTTCATCACTACATCTAGTTACTAAACATGGCTGTATTTTAACTATGGACTATTCACGTGTCTGACCTAGTATTAACTATGTCAATCAAAGGTGACAGGTTATTTAAAAAGAAACACTATTTACCGTCTACTGTGACTGAATAAAATTATTGAAAACATCTAAAAAAATGGTTGCCAAGGAAACGTTGGTTTGTTGATATCTCCAAACACCTCATTGCCAAGGAGACCTATAAAGAAGGTTAATGATACATTTTTACATATTTGGATTGCTACAAACTTAAAACACAACTGTAACCACACAGACAGTAGGTTTTAAACCCTGCCTCGGGATGGTATATAGCTTACCCTCTATTCTGAAGAAGTTCCGTCTCGATACGATGAGTACTTTTCGAGGTTACTGGCAACAAACAGACATAATCTGCATGGGTAGTAATAACTAGTGAGTAGACATTTGTGTAGGGTTTAAATACATTTTATGTAACATCAAATATTATATGTATTTTCAGCAACTTAAATTAGATCTAAACTACTTATTCAAGAAAACGCTATAATAATGTTTTTATAGTAGGTATATATATTACATTTTTAGAGTGTTTTTTTTTTTCGTGTGAATCCATATTTAAAGTTTTCTCAGGACATAAACATTCGAACACTCGCTATACGATCATTCCGTAGTATGGGGTATTACTAAATTCTTTCAAGTATTATGTAAGACCTACTTTTAATAAATATTTCACATGGACTCTATAGGCAAAGGCTGCAAAGGCTATCACAATAACAAACACATTGATTATACAGCACTACACTTACAATTCAAGGAAACCAACGTGAGCATATGACTTTTCCAAAAGCTGTGTCAAAACAGCTCACGATTTTTGGGAGGGGGAAGGGTTAGTAACTCACTGGAGCTCCATTAAACTGGGCTGGGTTAGATTAGACCACAACAGATTGCTTATAGTCTCACGAGCTGTGAACTGTTCTAGAGTATAAATATGATCACTTTCAGATTATTTCTCATGTGAGCCTGTTTTTCGTCACCTCTTTTCAGTCAAACGCCCAACTTTATTTTCTGGCCACAAATGTTTCTCCGCCACAAATAGTGCGATAAGCCACAGGTTCCCAGATCGATTCCCGTGTTCATTGTCCAGGTGTATGGATTTGAGAACTACTAGAATATAAAGTACATTAACAACTACTCAACTATTTTAGGCATCACCCGGGTCTGAACAGAGCTCCCCAGAACTGTTCTTTGAGGAAATTCCTCTGACTTACGATTGTCTCCGAGTCTGGAGTGATAAATGGTTTAGGAATCTTTAATGGCGGGTTCATTTATTGGTTTTCACCGACCTTTTATCCTCACTTTTTGGTTCATTAATCATTTAGTGTTTTACTCTCGTTACTCACTATAAACTTATCCGACGTTGCTTGGACAAATAACATTGCTTATCGCTCTGGCGTGGTCAGGGGGAGCTCGATAATAACCCTGGGGACTCGATGTGGTGTTGATTGTTGGCGGGCATCACTCGGTAACAATGGTAACAATGGGTATAACAATGTCTGACCATGCCCCTGGTGCTGATAACCAGATCTATGTGTTTGTGAGTGGACTTATCTAATCAGCGCTGCACACCATCACATGTCGGCCATGTTGAGGGGGATGTACAACCTATACGACACACATTATTTACTGGATCGAATCTATCGCCTTCAAATTGTAGGCCTACTTGTTGGGGCGCAGAGATGAACATTGTCCGCATTGGTGGCTTGCGGTGGAGGTTGGNNNNGGGGGGGGGGGGGATGGTGGACTCATGCAGATCCAACCTTAACATTAAGTTAATTAACTTAGTGATGATAAGAAATTGAGGTATTATCTATGAACATAACGGGTCTTCTAAGGCCCACATTCATTTGTTGCTTTACTAGTTTTTTTTTAGAACCGCGTCTTACTAACCGTTTGGGTTATACGCCTATGTACTAATTACGCTAATGTACAAAGGATAAGGAAGGTTGAATTTACAGAAATTGCACCCGCATTTGTGTGGAGAGTGAGGGAGTGGAAAACAATTTATAAAAATCCTCCCTCAGTGCACTCGAATCGAACCCCGATCTCCCTTTCATCGGCAGTCTAGTCTGTTATGAGAGTAGCGCATCGGAGCGTGTGTACACCGGAGCAGGTGATTTTACAAAAAAATATAGGGAAAATTTTCCGTCTTACATGTATCTCTATTTGGGCGACACCGCATACTATAGGGCTATAGGGCTATAGGGCTATAGGCATTTAGACGACTCTGGGCGGAGTAATATTGTTTCTTTGTCTCCATGATCCAATATGTCGCATCGCCTTGAATTGAATTGCCGAACTTGTCAATCATTACGTGTTCTACAGTTTGAATGATCTTTCAAACGATCACAGGAGGGACTCGGGCGACTGCTACCCATACCATCTGCAGATGCCGCTGTTGATAGGGTCTGGTTATCAAAGGAGGGCCCTTTCGAATAAATAAAAGCTCGAATTGATAAAATATACTGTCAATAATATAAACTATGTTAGGGCGGGGCTACTTGGGTTTTTTCAACTTTAATTTAGGTTTTCACCTATAATATTGTCGTGAAAAAAATATGTTTGTTATTTAAAAAAAATCTAAAGATAAAATAATTTAAAAAATTCATTATAAAGTATAAATAACATTTTAGTAAAAACTTGGAACAATTTGGATCAGGGATGGAGTTATTTGGATCACACATATATTTTGATATTTTCCCATCAGTATTGATGTTTAAAAATATTTCTATTAAATGTCTACACTACTAGAGGCAAACAAAACGTTTAAATGTATTTTTATTACTTTAACTTTTTCTTTTCTCAAAATCTCTGAGACACACTTCGTGAAACTACGATTTGCAGGTTTGACACGACAAGAAAAGTTAATTTACGAAAACCACATGGTACATTTTACTCTTCATCATCATATTTTGATTTATGAGCGACGTCATAGTCTTCATCTGAATTGCCGAGTGTGGCTAACTGCGCTAAAACACGTCTTTTAGGCTTTTACGGGAGTAGGTATTTCAAGGTCCTGTACAGGGCTGTCCAAACTACAACTTACTAATACAACACAAGGTCCCGTACAGGGCTGTCCAAACTACAACTTACTAATACAACACAAGGTCCCGTACAGGGCTGTCCAAACTACAACTTACTAATACAACACAAGGTCCTGTACAGGGCTGTCCAAACTACAACTTACTAATACAACACATCCAAAGTATTCTAAACGAGACAAAAATACCTTCCCAGATAAACTCGAGCTATTCATCAAGTTTCGAGTGCCAGGGAGACACAATGTGGAGTAGTTCATGAGTTTAATTTGATTAAAATTTAAATCCAACAACAAAAATAACTGGACAGCATATAAACTCTCTTTACGAAGTGTCAAAACGCGATAAATAATTAAATTTATATTCTAAAAATAAATAAAAACGCAAACAAAATAATGATTCAAATAACCCCTTAAAAATGATTCACATAGCCCCGTAAGCCAACTGTTTTCAATTTAAAATAACTTTACTGTTTCCCGATATTGACTAATAGGCTCAAACCTGTTGGTGAAGATTTGACTATGAGTTAAAAACTTCCAAATGTTCACCTAGAAGAGGGTAAAACCTTACGATCCAAAGACGATTATTTACATCACCGTGTCAATCTCGGCTAGATTGTTCGTAAAACCATTTTTTCAGCTGTTCAAACGTCTGAAAACTATATTTTCTTCTTACCAATTTACAGCAAGTAGATAACTCAATAAATAATAACTAAACACTAACAGATATGCGCAGAATCACTGCGCAGGATCTTGAATCCCTATTTTTATTCAAATAGCCCCACCCTACATTATACGCTATGACCTGACGTATACTTCATTCACGGGAGGAGTTTACCTCTGAAAGGTCTTTTTTCTTACCAATATCCTACTATATAATAGATTTCTGGTAGGGAAAAAAGTCCTTTCATAGGTAAACTCCTACCGTGAACGAACTTTATGATTGCGTGAAAGTAGATCTAGTGTCAGATAAAGCTCTCCCTATTTAAGTGTGACTACTGTACTGATCGCCTCATTGAGAGGTGTCCAGTAACACTTATTAAGTTTAATTAAAAAAAAAGGTATATCTGCTGCCAAGACTGAAAGAGAGCATAAGTAAATAATTAGCATAGTAAATAGATAATTAATCAATAAAAAAGGAGGTTAAGATACTTATTCAACTACACTACCAATGTCGGGGAATCTTATTCTTAGTCAAACTGTTTATCATTGGACGAAACACCGCCAGACTTTCGCAACTTGCTATCGTGATATGTTATCTCTCAGGTGCCAGCACTTGATAGCACTTATTTTTAGATATTCTCTTTCCACGTGTTACATTTTCTTAGCTCTGTTCCCTAAGTGTGTTTGTTTATCAGTTTGAAAGTATCTCACTGTAATTCTGATAGAGCTATGGCTCTTGTGTCAATGAACCATTACATTTTATTACTATACCATGTTTAAATAACCATCGCAACTCTAGCCACAGTCCAATGTTCGTAAGAAGAGTCACTCAGACGTGAACATAGATATAGTAACTTTTCTAGCTGTTGGAATGGATCTGTGGACGAGAATCGAAGCCTGATCGGCCGTATGAAACTCATGTCTGCACAAATAGTTTGCCAATGTGTGTTGCCCGCTCGTTCCCCCGCCCTCGAGACAACTGTTGCTCTCTGAGCAACACGAGAGATGGTGTCATACTCTCCAACAAGATCGTGGGAGAGAAAGTCGTCGGGCCGGTGTTACCTTGTCAAGGCCTGTTGCGCGGCCCATCCTCACCTTTCCGCCGGCTCTTCTGTCTGCCTCAGGGCGGTAACTGTCTGTATCTCTGTCGGGAGTTACATCTCGGAGTTATGTTGTTTAAATACCCACAACACATCTCGGAGGGTGGCAGACCTGAGGGACTCCTCCATCCCCCGTCCCTTCATGGACCCACATATATATCGAATACAGGAATACATCTTTTAAATTAAGATACAAGATATGTTAAATAGGACTAGTTTATACTTTCTTATCAACCACCATGTTTAAAAAGTTTTATCAAAAAACACATTATCTTTAATCTAAAAATGTTTAGACAAGAGATAATCTCATCTTTAGATTATATACACATTTGACAATGTAGCTGTCCAATTTGTCTGATTGACACTTAGTTTTTATGTTTGATTAGCGACAAATAAGTATTTATAAACCTCCTTCTCGAAAATAACTCACTTGTAATACTAAGAAATGAAAATATATATCTAGAATATATCCAGACTATAGGCCTACACATCACAATTCTGTGCAATAGGTAGAATCAACTATTTAATTTAAATCATTTAGTTTCCTTGGATAAAAACGGAAATTAAATTACAAAAAAACAACTATATCAAATGAAATAAAAACTTCCTCAAAAAGTGACTTCCTTGTTTTTTATATGTAAACAAAAATTAACAATTTCTGACTTTTGTGTATAGTTCGTTCACGGTAGGAGTTTACCTGGGAAAGGACTTTTTTCCCTACCAGAAATCTATTATATAGTAGGATATTGGTAAGAAAAAAGACCTTTCAGAGGTAAACTCCTCCCGTGAATGAAGTATACATCATACTACGAGACTGCACGGCATAATGATATAACACCTTCTGTTTACTTTAATTTTAATTTACAAACCAACAGGACACGACTTAAAAACTAACTTCAAACAGACAAAATCCATTCCGGCCGTTGCTGGTGATACATCTGATGGCGATGATGGAAATAATGTTGGTAAACAGACGCGCTACCCACGAGCTTAGCAGTCCTATACGCCGGCAACATCTCGTATCGAAATAATGTTGGTAAACAGACGCGCTACCCACGAGCTTAGCAGTCCTATACGCCGGCAACATCTCGTATCGAAATAATGTTGGTAAACAGACGCGCTACACACGAGCTTAGCAGTCCTATACGCCGGCAACATCTCGTATAGAAATAATGTTGGTAAACAGATGCGTTACCCACGAGCTTAGCAGTCCTATTCGCCGGCAACATCTCGTATCGAAATAATGTTGGTAAACAGACGCGCTACCCACGAGCCTAGCAGTCTTACATCTCGTATCGGCCTCTCCTAGCAGGTGCTAATTTCCAACATTTCCTTCCAGATGTAATTCTTGTATATATCTAACACCAAGTCTTACTCCTGGTTCAGGTTATAGTAGCGTGGTTGACCTTTGACCATATCAAAACACTCTACATGTCTATCACTAGGCCTGCCCACATCTTCAAATAACAAATTGTCGATACCATCACCCGGGATTGAGGCAGTGACCCTTTACCTGTGTGTCGCGGAATTTAGGAACCGAGAAAGCAATTTAGGATTTTTCTTATAGATATTTGATGAACATTATTATAATAATTGTGTTTGAAAGTTCAATAACTACAATCTAAATAGTACAACCTCCATTCTTACAACTCTGATGGTGTTTCTTGACAACATTAGCACCTTGTTCAATGACAACCTCCATTCTTACAACTCTGAATGGTGTTTCTTGACAACATTAGCACCTTGTTCAATGGACAGTGAATACAATGCTGATATATTCGCTATAATTGCTCCCTATCCCACTAGTGTGAATATGAGGTTATATCCCACTAGTGTGCCGAGCGGTTAGGAAGACGCGATTAAACCAAACAAACCTCGAACTTACACTAGATCTAACTATTTTAGTGCATTCGAACCCTGGTTTCTCGAGTCGTAAGTAAAGACACTTCAACTCAGCCGAGCTTTTGTGTTGTTTGTATACATCTGAATGGCGAAAATTGTATTTCTAATATGTTATTATATGTTGTCTGTTCTACCACCCAGGTCCATCCTCATTAGCTCCATTTCAAAGGTAGGCCTTTATCCTATTGTCTTTACTCAGATGGCTCAGATGGCTCAGATGGCTCGGAGGGAAAGAAGATCTCCAGCGCGGATAATGACTGACCTTGCGCAAACTCGTATAGAAATACTCGATACTATCGTCTCATCGGTGTCCTTCAGAACCACTCGGCTACGTTGAGGTTGCGATGAGTCAGGTGGTACTTATACCTCCAGTTGGAGGCCGTTTCTTCATATTACTGTCTGTGAAGGTAGAGTGGGGGGTTTTCTCTGTTTTATTGAAGGTGATGATAACATGGAACCTTTTACTTTCATCTCTGTCAAGTTTCTAACGGATGGCAGCAGGACACCGGTAACATTATACTTATTGTTTGTACAGTTAATTAATTATGTTGATGCTCTCCTCGAGTATGACCTTGAAAATATGCAGGTTTACGAGCGCGAGTGTAATCTCGCTACGACATGTTTATAATTAATCTTGGTCCATAACATCGCGGGCAGCCTCACGAAAGATGCGCAGTAGGTCTCCGTGACGAGTTTTTTCATCTATTATTAATACCGGCCCACGCTTCAAAGAGGTCGT
>CABEEJ010009339.1:0-19084 GCA_901482245.1 Timema douglasi
AGGTATATACCTAAATGTTGACTGTCAGAAGTCAGCTGTGAGCTGTCAGTCAGCACCAAAGAAGCCACGGGGCTACTGTAGCAATACATAATATGCCAGACCTAGCCAAGGTCAGATCACCCACACTAATAACACTCAAATAAAGCGCATTCTGTAGAGGACTGAGTGAGTGACATTACTTGGAGCTTGAGAAATATTATACTGTGTTAGTTTTGTTCTCCAATACAAAGATGTGTGCTAACCAGACTTTTAGCCATCCGACGTTTGAAGCCGCCCATCGTCTGTGCCGCGCTAGTGATGGCTAGTTTACATAGCTAGTAAGACACACGGGAACAAATTAAGATCACAAATTTATAGTTTATTGAGACACTTTTATTATATTCAACACGAGGCCAATTTCTTACGAATGGACGGACATATCTGACAACCAGGAAAAATTAATAAATGTAAATTCACATATTCATACAAGTCATGTGCTATTCAGCTGTCTTCTTTGATACATATTATCCATACATATAGAATAACAAAAAAGAATTAAGGACAACGTTATCAATGTTGACAGCAAAAAAGTTTGTATTTTTTTATAAGCCCTTCAAAATGTCCATTAAAAAAAATCCCGGTTCAAGTATTATTTATATTTTAATAAATGTTCATAATCTCTAGATTTTTTGGGGGGTGCTACCTTAAAGACAAACAAAGTGTATCCGTCACCCCCTACCAACCACTCCATTAAACACGAAGGGGCGCTTTAAAATGTTTCCAGAAATATTGATAGCGATACTTTACAACGCGCTCATCAAGCTTTTATAAAGCGAGATGAAAAGAGTATTGGTCATCATTTGGAACATTTATTAAAATAGTTGTGTAAATACTTTCATTTGACGTAATAAAGAATAACAAGATATAATAAAATGTCCTTGAATAAAAATTGTTATTAAAAATACAGGTTGAAATATCTTCAAAAATTGATGTAAAATAAAATTAAGGTTCAGGCAAAAGTTATTTGTGTTTTAGTTTAGGGTAAAATTCTGTTTGAAATTATAGGTTTTTAACTAAATATCAAAGTTGACCTTTAAATAACCTTTTAAGGCGACCATAAATAGCTAATGCTGTTCTCTTTCTCCCTTAAAAACAAAAAGAAACTTTTGTTCGAAACAATTTTTTTTTCTAAAATGCTTCATTTTTAGGATATTCTTGTTTCTCACCTTAAATGCCTCACGCTCAAAGTATTTTTAAATGTATCGGTGGCCGCGCGGTCTAACGCGCTAATATCGAGGTTTGAATCTCAGTCGGGTGTACTGAGGTTGTTTTTTCCAAAATGACAAACACGGTTACACTTCCTATAAATACAACTTCCCTAATCCTAAGAGCACTAGTTTAGTTAGTACATTGTTAGTAGTCAGCACAGCACGCCCATCGTGCCAACTTTGAAACGATAACCAAACACAAATGGTGGTTAGGTCTATTTAGCCTCTGGGCCCTTGGGATTGAGTGACAGCTAGTTTGGTTTTATGTTGGTAAACGGGAGAAAGGGGGAAGAATAGAGAAATGAACTGTGCTATATTTAAAAGTATAGTAATCCGTTTAAAGAGAAAGAGCTGCAAACATTTTCAATGTATTGACATTTTTTTTCCCGCAACTAGCCTTTCAAAGAATAATTGGAAAAAGTTATCAATTATATTTTGTATATTTACATTATATAAATAATCAACCTAGATATAATGTAAAATGAAGCACGAAATGAGGCAATGTTAAGTGTAATAGTAACAAAATTTACCTGCTTAGCTTGGAAACAATGTTTATTTGTTTTTTACCTCCATTAAGTCTTCAAATAATGAACATGTACAATTTTTGTATCTATACATACTATAATTAATTTAGAAAGCACAATTAAAATAAGCACTTTATTGTAGCAGGTTTTGATAGAAAAATGTTTAAGAGTGGACACAAATTTACTATAAATAACACAGTCATGTTCCAAAATTGGATATGTTTTTTTATTTACATCCATTATTGTTTCCAGCCTGTTGTCTGGGTCAGTTATTTATTCAAACCATATATTTTCCACTACCGGCTTAGCTTCGTATGCCTTATAATCTAACTTAAGACTAGGACAGGCACAACATCCAGTCCCCAGCCATTAACGTGAAAGGGTAAACCCTCATTTCACCAATGATACATTTTTCGGTCATGCCGGGAATCGAAGCCCGGACCCTCAGCTCAGTACAGCTCAGCTGTGGTACTTTTTTTTTTATTATGAGGCACCCTTAATCAAGAATCATGTTACTTATAAATATATCATACATAAAAACAAATAAGGGTGCGTTACCTAAAGCAACAAACATAAGTTTATTTTCTCCATAATAATGTTGATTCCAATTTATATAAATATGATAACTATATCGTTTTGAAATGTATTAAGATTTTTCTAAACGTCAATGGCTGTAGAATGTAAATGCTTTGTAATTTTTTAAGGTTCTCATTTATAAATACAGTATGAATATATTATTATGATTGTGACTTTCACACCTCATATGATTTACCCCTTCCCTCTCCTCAAAAATGCTGCTGCATTACAGTAAATATTGTCCTTCGGCCTCTCTTAAGTTTTGATTAAATAATTATATAGCCGATTTCCAGTGTTAAAGAATGATAATTAAAAAACCCCCACGTGGAAAAAGATCTAGCTTGATTGTTGAGTCGTTGGCTCGCGATCCATTGATCGCCGTTGATGGGGAAGTTGAGGTTTGAATTTCAGCTGGGAGAACTAAGAATTATTATCCACAAGTGATTTATCATTGTGGTTTTCCCATTTTAATTCCAGGCAAATGTGGGTTCACTTCCTCTTAACTATGTTTCTTATCTCTATCCCATTAAATTATGGCACTAATAGACAGTGTGCCAAATGTAAAATAAAAATAAAAATGTATCTTCTCATATATTAATTAATCCAACAGAATCCCAGGTACGTTAACGCTTTTAAAACAAAATCGATACCACTTAAATTAAAATCAAGTTTTACACTACACGGTACAAATATACATAAGACAATAGGCCGCATTATATTTAAACTAGGAGCTACCAAATTTGTCGGCTAAGAATAAAGTAAATACTTGACTTATTAATTATAATAATCTAAGTCTAATCATAGAGACAACACAAAGACGGGGTGCCCACATTTACCACTATCAGAATCATAACAAGATGTAGTTGTACCACACTCGCTCAGCAGGATCACATATGACAAACAAAGATAATGTTTGGACAAAGTAACAATCCCAAAACAAGTGGTGGTCACAAATAATAATAATAATAATAATAATAATAATAATAATAATAATGATAATAATAATACTTTCATACGTTATGTAAAAAGCATTTCCCTCTGAACTAAATATTTACCACACTAAAAATAAAAACGGAAATGCTTCATGCATGTAATACATAACTTTTTTTTTTTGCTACACCAAATTTCATCAATTGAGTTCTAATTTTTTGTTCACTACCACAATGATTAAAGATATTAGTGGGACCAGTATTGAGAACACTTTGCCAACACTAATAATGTTTAAGTAACTATAATCCATAGTAAACCATACTTTAAAGTAAAACAGATTCAAATGAAAGCATTTTACAGCCTAGATGTGTTTGTTTAGTGACGAGTCACATTGTTTACTTAGATAAATAAAGCTTGGTCTTTGCTTTGGGTTGATGTTGAGATCTCTTAGCTTACTCGGATACAATATAGGAAGGATTGCGGACAAGCATTGAACGTGAATACCAAGGATCTACAATTTCAGGAAGCAAACAGTCCATATACAATGCTGTTAGCTAGCCAATAATTTATTTTTCCCAGAATTAATTATCACGTTCAATCTCTCCACGCGTATGAATGGTTAAACTGGTGTCCATATTACAAGTAGTCAGTAAAAGCGTTGATTTTTCTGTCTTTGTTAACTTTTCATGAGGTCTCCTTTGGTAGAATTATAGCAGCCTCTGTCTGGACTTATCAATACGGCTGAGGATGGACAATTTACCTCCATTATTCAATCGTTCCCGTTCAAGCCATTTGGTGTAACACCAAGGAATGCCAATTTAGGGTCAGTAAAGAGACAACATCTTCAAACGTAAATATTTAAAGTCGCCTCTAATGTTTCTATTGCTTTATATTCAGTTTCTCTTTCGTATGACATAGTGGTAAGGTGTTGTGTATCTGTATATTATAAACATTGTTTTACTATACTCTCGCAGAAAGTTTCTACAATATGGTATCAGAATTGCCCAAAATTAGACGCTGTCAAGCGTTTTCACCTTTCTTCTAACCATAGTTCAGAATCATTCCGTTTTCTAGTTTGACATTCAATGTCTTGTGGTTTTTCCTTGGGTTGTTGCAGACTATCAAGTAATTATTTTTATATAACCTACTTGAAAATCTTCATCGCGAATGTTTATTTTCTTGATTGGGTTTTGAAAAAAGTTTGTTTGACTTGGTATAGTTTGAATCCCGTTGTGATTCCTCACGTTTCTCTCAGGAGATAAATACCGTACTTCTAGTTTGTTTGACTTGGTATAGTTTGAATCCCGTTGTGATTCCTCACGTTTCTCTCAGGAGATAAATACCGTACTTCTAGTTTGTTTGACTTGGTATAGTTTGAATCCCGTTGTGATTCCTCACGTTTCTCTCAGGAGATAAATACCGTACTTCTAGGTGTTCTAGAGCTTCTACCGGCCCAGTACATTTTCCTGGGGTTGATCCATGTATTTGTTCGTGCAACAAGTAGTGAAGGCCACAAGTATTATGGCTGACAACAGCAGTTGCACATCGAGCTTGATATGATGCTCTTCCCACCGGTCTTGGTCTTCTTCACAAAGGCAGCACAGCTATTGTCTGTATTGTACTGTACAAGCTGCAACAGCTTCTAAACAAGGCCACTTTCTAGAAGAGCTGGAATTATATTTTTACTTTCCCATATCAAGAACAAGTATTGTGATTGTGAAAACAACCGATCAATAAATTATGACAAATCTTTACGTTTTATTTATTATTATTATTATTATTATTATTATTAGAACCGCGTCTTACTACCCTTTCGGGTTGTATGCCCTTACGCTAATATGTAATGGTAGGGTGATTGTGAGATGAAATAGAGGACCTACAGTGTAACGTGGAATCCGAACCACGGTGGAGGCCTGGCATTCCTCACATTCACAAGATGTCTTGTCAGAGGTGACGTTTTATTTGAACACAAACAAAAAAAAAAGTGAATTTTTTGATTCTATCCATCTGTCTGTCCACGGATTCAAAATGGTTTGATGGATTATTTTCTTCAAACTTGAAATTTATGTATTAAAGGGCTATATCACAAAACCTCTTTTAAGCAAGCCTTTCAATTAAGGGTAGATTACTGATGAATAATTTTTGTAATTACAAAAATTTTCGAGAATGGCTCTAACGATTTTGTTTAAAATGTATATCTTGGATTTGTTTGATATGACAAAAAGCACTATATAATTGATTTTTGGGCAAACATTAGTTGAGTGATTTTCCAAAAACTTATAATATTTTCCAAATGGATACACCAATTTGGTTCCAAATGGGTCCCTTGGTAGTGTTTGGCAAAGCAAATGACACTGTTTACTTGTGTTTGAGTTAAAATCTCCCGGGTAAAAGTTTACTGATGACTGATTTTCAAAACACTGGAAATATTTCACGAATGTTCATAACGATTTGGTTTTAAACGAGTATCCTGGGAATGTTTGACATGACAATTAACATTATATATTTGTTTTGGGGGTAACATCTCATTTATGGCTATTTTACTAACGACTGATTTTTCAAATACTTGAAATATTTTACAAATGTCTCTAAAGATTTGGCTCCAAATGGGTATATTGGTAGTGGATGTCATAAAAATGAACATTGTTTACTTATTTTTGGGGTAAAAACTTATTTATGGGTAGTTTACTGAATATTGATCTTTCAAAAACAGGAACCATTTTACAAATGTTTATAGAGATTTTATTACAAATGGAGACCATGGTATTGTTTGACACATCATTTAACAATGTGAAATTTTTTGGTGGTTAGTTTACTGATGACTGATTTTTCAAAAACTTGAAATATTTTACAGATGACCTTAACGATTTGGTTTAAAATGGGCATCTAGGGAATGTTTGACATGAAAATTAACAGTGTATATATGTCTTTGAGGTAAAAACTCACTTATGGGTTGTTTACCGATGGCTGACTTTTCAAAACTGGAAATATTTTTAAAATTGCCCCAAAATAATTATCTTAGGAGCGTTTGAGACAAATAGTCCTGTATAGTTTGTTTTGCTTGAAAATTTAATAAAGGGTTTTTTAATGAGTGATTTTTGAAAATTTGATTATAAAATGATTATAACGATTTTTCTTAAAATTATGTCTGGGGAGTGTTTGACATGAACGTAACAAACAAAGGTGTATACAAATTTTGGAGGTGAATTTGTGTAGGCCTATGGATAGTTTACTATTGACTGATATTCTTTAATTTGAGTATTTAAAAAAATGCCTTTAGGGATTTGGTTCAATATTGGTATCGGGAGATTATTTTGCATATCAAAAATAATGTATCTTTGTTTGTATAAAATAAATTAATTTTGAGGTTATCTTACTTAAAACAAAACATTTGAATGTTTTGGAAATGGACCTTGAAGATTGAATTCACAATGGAAATTTGTTAATAGTTTTCCATAATAAATATAAATAAGTTTATATTTTTACAAATAAATAATTTTAGGTTAGTTTAGAAATAAATTAGTATTGACAATTTGAATTTATTTAAATATATTTGAACAATTTGGTCAAAAACCTATTTTTTGAATTTTTGTTGAAGCTATAATATACAATATGAGAAAGTTTGTGCTATTATGTCGTACCATTTATTTTTCATTCTGTTTGGGTCCTTTGCACAAATACACGACACATCTTTGGTGGTCTCCAAATATATTATGATTAGAGTTGTTTAGCACGTCATTTCTCAAATCAGCTATGCGCTCATTTAATGGACTTGTTTCATTCTTGGAGTATTTTGCAACTTGAATTAATTATAATTAGGCGTTTTAAATATATGACCTATGTTTAGTTATCAAATATAAAGAAAAGTTCTAAGAGTGAAATATACAAACAAAAACACAATAATTTATAGCGTAGAAACTATGTATTCCGATTAATTAAAAAGTATATTAAGCATGAAAGACACCAAAAACACAAGAAACTGTAACAGAGTATATTAGTGTCAGCACTATGAATCGAGTAGTAAGACATGATACTAACAAAACTATGAATTGTCAATAGTTTGCTAACGTAAATATTTTCGTTCATCCACCATCTCTCGGGTAAAAACTAGAATGCTCATTGAGCCACACTCCCCACCCCTTCTAAAACCCCCCTCCCCCCATCAAACCTCTTTTCTGTTACTCGCTCATCAGTTCCTCGGAAATACCTGAAATCTCTATCCCTTTTCTTGAGGATAGTAATTCTACCTGATTGTTAACTTCCCGTAAAAGAAAAAAAATATTTATTTTTGATATTCATTCGTATCAATTTCTCCTAATGTAATCCACACTGAAAATAATTTGATGACTGATGAAAATAGGGAGGCATGATTTTTTTTTTTTTGGGTGGTTACGGAACTAGTAAAGCATTCATTATTCATTAAAGTATTGAATTTAATGTAACAAATATAAATAAAACATTTTTATTTTATAAATTTTGACATACATATAAATTGCTTAGCCATAACTAACCACAAATACTCAAGTACAAATACAAGTACAAATAATTCTAAACACACTATTTACATAGCATATTATTTATAATTAATTATAAATATTGCATTTTTGTTTGATATTTCAAGTGATGACGGGTACACTTTGACATGTCTACTGTCTAGTCTGATACTTTACCAGAAGTAAAATCTTGCTAAAATTTAATGACAACCGTATTTGTGAGTTTTTTCTTCCAAATTTGTACTCATGATTTTAACCTTTTTGAAATCAAAATGTCCATAAAATCTAACGGTTATATTTTGATATTCATTGTACACAATTGTTTAAACAAATAGTTTGGTCCTATAAACTAGTAGTATTTTTTATGAACGCCTAAACATACTAACACTAACTATACTAACGTTAACACTCTAAATGTAACTACTATTGATGAACCAAATTTAGTTTAGAATATATATATGTTTTATTTGATCAAAATAATTGGTCGTATTGGAACAAAAACAGACATTTTGGTAGAGTCGCTTCAAATGTACCACATGCATATAATTTATACTCGGATCATTAGGCCTGTGGACTAAATATAGGGTTCTGGATTTCTGGTTACAGTGAGGTCAAGGTTCGAACTCCAAATAGGCGCAATGAGAGTGTGTTTTCTAAACTGTTTTTCACTTATCCTCCATGCAAATGTGGGTACATTTAATTAAAATTCCATATTTATATCCAGATACTCAATAAGCGTTATTAAATGCGGATAACCCTAGTGGGTAATAAAACTAGGTTGGAAAAATTGCTTAAGGGACCTTTTTATTTAGGCTTATATTGATGCGCAAAGCTAAAAGTTTGTGAAACAAAGTTTTGTGTCAGCCACATTAAATATGTAAGAAAATGTTAAAGTTTTTTAGATTATTTATTCAGTTAATAAGAGCCACCAATAAAAATCAATCATTTTATGAGTATAACCTATAAGGTTAACTATGAGTATTCTGAATTTCCTTTGGATATGACAATATCTTTTTTCGGACTTGGTATTTTGGGGCTCGGTTTCACAGAAACTCGTGCTATAAAATAGATCGCAAGAAATGGATTCAAACAAATAACTTATTGGTGTTAGGACACACAAATCGTAGATTTTTTTGGCCTATAATACATTCGCATTTTTAATTTATAGTTCTTTAAATGATATCATTTGCAAACATTTCTTTGAAAATATTACAATATATTCGTTCTTATTAACAATACTAATTTTTAAGTTAGTAATAATTAAGTTAATTAATACTTAAAACTGATTTCGCACTGTAATTTGTGGAGTTACAAATGCTCTAGATAAATTTATGCCAAACATACAAAATCGTAACATAACAATCACTTAAAGTATTTCAATGAATGGTTCGAGTTTAGTTTGGATATTTTTATAGTTTCATATTTTGGTAACGTAATTTGGGGCCCGATCTAACTACTATTTGTGTGGCCCAATACATATATCTTCCAGGAATTATTTACAATACTATTAATAGCTAGTAAACACATATGGCCCTTACGCAAGAACAATGCTAGGCACGGCCAAAGTACAAGCAAAGTACCAGAGGCGTGCTAGGACGATCGATGACGCAATATGCTAAGTCTCGCCCAAGTCTGGTCCCGAGCTTGCTTTGGCTATACTTTGCCCGTACTTTGAAGATATTTCCACAATATGGCGCTGCGCGCATAGACAATCGCGACAGCTGTTTTCACAACATAACCTAACTATGGCGGGTCCTGATACTCTAGATATTGCTTTTTTTTCGACATTCTCGACGAGTTTGTAGAAGAAAACAATCATGAAGTGGAAGCATATTAGGGATTTCCAGGATCCCCTGCAGGCTTATTATGACGAATATTTCGATTTACGAAGGAAGTTGTTCGCCATGATTTCTTGCTTATGTTGGGACTGGATATTACTAACACACGACGAGGATTTCCACTTCTTCCGATACAGCAACTACTAATTGGTCTACGATTCTTGATTTGCTTCAATACATATATTCGCTCGTCCTCGTTAAAAGGTGGTTGTTTATGTTGTTCCGACATTTTCAGAAATATTCGCTCGTTTATGATCAAGTTTGTTAACTTTAAGAGCAAAATCGTCACTATAGAAGGCAGTGGATGTAGATAATTTTATTTCCCGTTGTGGTGTGGTACCTCTGTGTTCCTCTGTAGATGATTTTATCACGTGACTGCTAACCAGACGTTCTAGCAAGGCATCGGCCAGACTTAGCCTGTGCTTAGCCTTTGCTATGCTAATGCTATGCTAATGCTTTGCTAGTACTTTGGCCGTGCTTAGCATCATTCTTACATACGGGTCTACTCTTTCCCCTAAGAAACAATTAAAGGCCTACTACTTTCTTTATCATGTAAAACACTCGCCAAATATCCATTTTAAATAAAATTATTAAAACTATTCTTTAAATCGAATTTTCAAAAATCATTTGTCAGTAAACTGCCCTAATTTTAGAGCTTAGACCAAAATTTAAAAACGCCTCAAGGTATAACCATAATATAAAATATAATTATTAAAGTTTGAAAGAAATCCATCAAATTATTTTCTCTTGAACCCCAGGGACATACAGACAGGCAAGGGGTCAGATAGTAATACAAAACCCACCTTTTTGTTTTCGTGGGCACATAAAACACAAAGATTAAACATAATCTCGAGGTTGACAATATTCACGATCCCAAAATAAAAATGGTTTTCTTTGGCGACAAGTACATAAATCTATATTTCCAAATATTTTAGGAATGTTTACCCTCGTTTGGTTAGTAGCTCAAAGAAGTGAAACAAAATCCTTAAAATTAGTATAAAAATAACTTTTGTTAATTTTATAACATAAATTACATTTTTTTTCACAGGACATTTTTATCCGAAAATGGCCGATTCAAACCTATATCCAGATCATATCAGAGAAGTAGAGTTACATAATATTTATTCGTGTTCTTAACCTTCCGTGCATCTTTGTCTGTTCGAGTGACGTCACCTTGTGAAACAGACAAAGAATGAGTTGGAAAACATGGCCGGTCGGATGCGAGCCTTGACACAAAGGTCCGTACGCAAGAACGTGCATAGCTAGGCCTTCAAATAAACATGTGGGATAAAACATTCAATAACGATTCACAGGACATTTTGGGTTTTGGATAGGCTTCAATTTATTTATTTTTTTGCTAAACATCTATTTAATGAAAATAATTCAGATCTGTACATCCCAAGTTTTAAAGTTAACACTTCAATTTAGTTTCTCAAAAACATAATCAGAAACACTATCAAATGGCTTCCAATAAAACAATAACAGTTATTTAAGTTATATTCTCACTCTAACTTGCTGATTACAGCGCTTGGTGGTTGAATGTTCCACTAATTTGGATTTCCCTGATCTGGTGTGGACCAAATATGTTAATAACATCCCCTGGGATTCAAATATTTAATCATTTTACAGAAACATTTTTTCAACTCTGTCATTATTTGTTTGAAGATGGTTAAAATAATTTTAGGGTTGACTTAGGTATTTTCTATTTCCCAATAACCTTTGCTCCCCGCCCTACCACCTACTCCTCGCCCCAAACACTCTTTGATGACCTTATGTATATATGCCACCTTCCTCAACCCACCGCCTTCACCTACTTATTAGGTCACAAGCCTCCACTGTGGACAATTTTCCGACTGAAAATTTAACGGAAAACTTTCATCTCTACTTTCAACTGCCAAAGAACATGAGGCGGAAGTTCGCCTTAATGAAATTGGCAATATGC
The DNA here is from genome assembly GCA_901482245.1 of Timema douglasi. Classification (NCBI taxonomy): domain Eukaryota; kingdom Metazoa; phylum Arthropoda; class Insecta; order Phasmatodea; family Timematidae; genus Timema; species Timema douglasi. Next base: position 11,551 of record CABEEJ010009339.1, read on the forward strand.
AAATCTTCTTCACTGCCGTTCTAGTTTAAGAAATACCTAGACTTTTCTATAAACACAGTGAAATTTGTTGGAACGGAGATGTTGAAATTTGAATAGACACGGGCCTCCCTTATAACTTTTTTACATCCATTACTTGTTCCAGCTTGAGGTCCGGACTTTAAATTTTCAAAATTAGGTTTCTTGTTCTTAATACTTTTTTAAAGAATATAATAAATACAAACTATTAATTAGTTTTCTAAATAAATACGACATTGAAATATTACGCCAATGTAATTACTACGTGAGCAATACCGGATAAGAGGAGGTATCGGGTACTACGGGGGCTGGCCCCTGAACCATTCTCTACGGTCTTGTGCAACTTCAAAAATTGCACTTTATACCCCTATTTATGTGATTTTTTTCTGAATAATTTTTGTGAGTTCATGAGTTAAGTATATTTTCCTGCTCTCGATGCTTAGCTGTGCTGGTAGTTTCATCATTGATTTAGTTATTCTTTTTCTCGCCAGACCTCACACTTATTTCTAACGATATGTTCTAAGGAATAAACACATGTGTTGCTCCTGAAATTTGATGGCGCTATAATTTATGTGATATTTGGATTGTTTTGCCTCCACTAACTAAGGATGAATGTTCATTTCAAAGTTTGATTATAACCAAAACCTTACTTGGAGTTGTTTTCTTCGTATGGCAAATGGCTGAGAGGGATATAACATCCAGTTCGGGCGCCTGTATGTAGACTATTAGCCTCTCTGGTGGCACATAGCGTTACCCAGGGTACACCGTAGAAAGTTGTCTACACATACCCACATTGAGGTTATGTGATGATGATTAATATGGAGTTGTGGGGCCGGGGTAAATCTCAACCTAACGTAAGTCCAATTATCCAAACCCCAGTGATAATTGGGATTATATCCCACAAAGGAAAACTACCCATGGTACCAGCTGGGAATCGAACCATGGACCCCTAGGCTGGTAGCCAGGTGAACTGACCACTACATCATGAGGCTGGTAACTTAGAGATGGGAACAGATAAAATAAAATGTATTTTATTCATTCTCTACTGTATTTTTAGGCTATATATGAAGTGCATTGCACATTGCTAGAAATAGGACTTATCAAAGGACGGAAAAGATTTGGAGTATAAACTTTTTTTAGTGATAGTTGATAAGTTATACAGCGGACTTAATAAACGCCTACACTCTCACACACATTTTCAATCATATTTTCAATTTTTCGTTGATCGCAAAACTTCAAATATTATGGACAAAATTTCTCTTAATATCTGCTGCAAGTTTTTACAGAGGTTCTTGATGAATTTTTAAAAGTAGGAATGTCACATTTCTATGACTTTATCAAGAGTGTTGATGTAATTATTTGCCAAGACTTTGCTGAATATACGTATGGTACTCATTTGATAAATGTTTTTCCAGATGTAATTACTGCTTTTAAATAGTATTTGGCAATTCATCTAACCAACTGTGAGGAATAGCGCTATTTTTAATTAGTTTAACATTGCTTGAACCAAGACTTGACGGTGTTGCTATCATGTCAAGAACATGCTATTATAGGACAATTATCATTTGACGATGTTGTGCAAACATTCGCAAATATTTAACAAAAGAAGGAAAAAGACATTTATAGTGACATTTCTACTTGAAACATATGTTTACTTTTGAACATTTTTGTTAGATTGTAACTATAATATTGATTTATTATTATTATTAGCACCGCGTCTTACTACCCGTTCGGGTTATACGCACTTACGCTAATGTGTAATGGTAGGGTGATTGAGGAGGCCTGGCATTCCCCACATTCACAAGATGTCTTGTCAGAGGTTAAGGAAGGGTTTGGTAATCAGATAAATCTTTGCCGGGACCAAGGATTGAACCCCGAACCCCAGCACAGAAGTCCGACACCTTACCCCTAGACCGCCAGGTCACCCACAATATTGATTTAAAATCTGTGTTTTGCTAAGATTAAAATGTAAATTATACTCATATGATATTCTAATGCTTATTTTTATTTACACTTTAACTGTGTGTTCTAAAAATCCACGTGCATCTTACGTGGTATAAGTAAATAGGGCCCCAAATTCTTTAACAGCCCCAGGACCGCCAAAGACCTTAATCTGGCACTGTGTGTGAACTTTGAACGCATGGGCCATTAAATATTGCTATTTTGAGTTTTTTTCTGTTATTTTCCTTATTGACTACAATTCTGAATTAGGTTTTTCATAGAGTAGGGCTAAGTTTATTGGAACAGCACTGTTTGGGGAGTACTTGTATAGAGGAAATATACCCGTGGATAATTCAGGCTGGTATTTCCACCTACAAGTGTGTCAACAGAATGTTTTGTGGATATTTATTACCTCTCTAAAGACATCCGAATTAATTGATGTAATCGCTTCCAGTCTTTCTTGTCTACAACATTTAACTCAATTACATGGCTTATTCTCAACACGTATTATTAAAAAAACAAATCTACCGGCAAGTAGGACAAAACTCTGGGGCTCATCAGTACGTTGATATCATCGCCAATAACTGTGACCACACTTTTAAAATAATAAAACACACTATTTCAAACATTATTTCAAAACTCATTTAAAAAAAAGGTCCTTTGTCACTTATATATGTTACCATTTAATGTTCTATCTCAGGGGTTTCCAACTGGTGGTCCGCGATGCCTTGTTTTTTTTACTCCCCACGAAATTTTTTGAAAACGTAAAGTTTTGTCTCGCATGTGATAAATCCATGAACGCTCCAACCGATGTTAATTCACCAATAAACTGTTTTTTGTGCGTGCTTTATAGCATCGCGTCTTACTACCCGTTCGGGTTATACGCTTTTGTACTAATTACGATTATGGTTTTAGAAATTAGGAAGGCTATATTTAGAGGAAGTGTACCCAAATTTGCGTGGAGGAAGAGGTTTTTTTTCCCTAGGAAAACAACTCTCAGTGCACCCGACCAAGATTTTAACCTCGATCTTTCCGTCGTCGCCAGTCAAGTCTAATACGAGACTAGCTCGCTAGACTATGCGAAGCAGTTACTAATAAACCTAATTTCACTCTATTCTCATAGGGTGACCTGGCGGTCTAGGGGTAAGGTGTCAGACTTCTGTGCTGGCGGCCGGGGTTCAATCCTCGGTCCCGGCATAGATTTATCTGATTACCAAACCCTTCCTTCACCTCTGACAAGACATCTTGTGAATGTGGAGAATGCCGTGGTTCGGATTCCACGTTAAACTGTAGGTCCTCCCTTTCATCTCAGAATCACCCTACCATTACACATTAGCGTAAGTGTGTATAACCCGAACGGGTAGTAAGACGCGGTGCTAATAATAATAATAATAATAATAATAATAATCTCATAGTAATTTGTGTATCCGCGCTAGTCCTATTTCCTTCCACCCACGTGACATCATGATATTGCCCGCCACTAAAACTTGTGGATTCATTTAAGGCCCTCGGACATGTTGGACACTCTGGTCTAGCTCAACCGAAAGAGTGGTTTGCATTGGGATTCCCCGCCTCCAGCTGGTCATCAACGTTTACAAAAACAACCTCCAGTAAAGTCTTGTTCACGGTAGGAATTGTTTTCTGAAAGGCCTTTTTTGCTACCAGAACTCTATTATATAGTAGGATATTATTAGGATAAAAGAACCTTCAGAGAGTAATTCCTACCGTGAATGGATTATAGGGCTTCAAAGCTACGAAACCGCGGCAAACTTCAGGTGATTTTCTATGTTATACGTAGACTTAGGTTTAACATTAGTTTTATAAGTGAATCATTTTGATGGGTAGGGTTGAGAACGTTAATTTAGAGTGAGTGCACCCGCATTAACGTGAAGGCAGACGGAAAAAACTATTGTGAAACATTCAATTTGTAAAATCATCCCGATTGCATTCGTCAAAAGATTTGAACCTCACATAACACAACGTCCTTGTGCAATGTGAGTCTACCGTCTCGGATAGCGTGGCCACTAGTGCGGATAAGTGACACACACACACACACACACACACACACACACACACACCTGATAGCATTGCTGAGGAGAACTGCATGCTTACTACTGAGAAACATTGTTGCAATTCTTTTGTTTTCAGTGATCATTCTTCCTTAGAATGTATATCAAATTTGGCAATACTGGACTGTCGTTGCCAGTAATTGGGGCTTCTTCCTCCAACACAGTCGTAAAGTTACAGTAGTTTGAGTCTCGTGTTCCTAATAGCCAGCTAAAAAACACTCACTAAATAAACACATATTTTATTAGTACTCTGTGTAGAAAAATATTTGTTATTAATTACGTTAAGATTTTGCGTATGTGTTGGTGTGTTTTTTTGTTTTGTTTTTTGCCGTAAGGTTTTGGAATTATAATTGTATGTATATGATAATATATTTATTTGAATAATAGTGTATTGTTAACAGTTGAAGTATAGCAAAAATTATGTAGTCTCCAGCTTGTTACAAGAAATTACATTCCCAGAGAAAAGAATATTAAGTAGTAAAGAAAGGGCAATGGTGTTAAGAGTCTACACCTATGGCCCAGTTTCATAGTCAAATTGAGTACGCCTCAAGTGCGGCGCTACACTAAGTACATGACGACACCTACCTAAACTCGAATGGAATGGGCCAGTTTCCTATGCGAGAAACGGCCCATTCCATTCGAGTTTAGGTAGGTGTCGTCTTGTAGTTAGTGTAGCGCCGCACTTGAGGCGTACTAAATTTGTCTATGAAACTGGCCCTAAATTCGTAAAGACGGAACTTGTTCAGTAACTCAAGAGTCAATGCAAATTGTTTGTATATTAATTATGAGGAAAAAAGCTTTATACATAAAATAGTTTAAGTATAATTACGTGGGGAATAGAGATACGTTTATATACCTCAATCTTTAAAAAAATACTATTGTTGAAATAGTTAATGTTTTTAGAAAAGGCTGTACATCGATAGGAAATCTGTTTGCCTGTCAATTGAACCCCCCAACCTCCCCATGCTGCATTGTTTACAATGAGGGATTTCCAAGTAAACCCTCCCCCTCACTTACCATCAAACTAAAGCTTGAAGGTTTGGCAACCGGTAACATAGAGAGAGAGCGAAGATAAATTTTTTCTCCATAAGACCTGCAGTTTCCTTAGCTATGAAATTAGGTGTACCTGCTGCAACCCCTGCGTCAGCTGACGCTCGCGAAGTTGACAACACCAATTAAACAAAAATAAAACAAATTATTTTTATCGCTTTACATAAAACTCTTACAAGTTTTTGTGTTTCTGTTTTTATTAATAATAATAATAATAATTTAGCACTGCGTCTTACTACCCGTTCGGGTTATACACTTTAAGTACTAATTACGCTAATGGATTAGGAATTGGGAAGGTTGAATTAGAGGAAGTGAACCCGCATTAGCGTGGAAGAAGAGTGGAAAACCATTTAGGAAAAACCACCCCCAGTTCACCCGACCAAGATTCGAACCTCAATCTCCCCGTCCTCAGCGGTCGAGCTCAACACGACTAGCGCGTTAGCCAACTACGCCACCGAGGCGGGTCTGTTTTTATTGTCATAATCAACTAAAATATGGTGAAAATATTCATTAATGCCTATTTTGAAGAAAATTTACCAAAACTTAGGCCTCTTCAGACTCATGTAAATCGCATGCCTCAAATATAATTTTCAAAATAAAAGGTTACATTTTCGTTGAAATATTATTGGAGCTGAATTAAAGTAAGAATATTTTTAAAGATTAGTTTAATGCTTGATTTTTTTATTTTTTTTTTGCATATTCATATAACTTTATTTGCTAAAATCACTTCGATAATGTGCTATCTCACAATTATTTGTAACAAGCTGATAACACGCACTCCAGATTTGTGCATATGAATATTGATTTGTACTGTACATGGCGGCTATGAATGGCAATTATTAAACATACATTTATTATTTTAACTGTCAACAGAATTTTTGTTGCAAAGTTAAAGCTGAAATTAATTTTTCTGAAGCTTCGCACACTCCTTCTCTCGGACGTGCAGTCCTTCATTGTCCTTCATAGCTGAGGAACAAACCTGTTCTAATGTACCAGATGAGTGTTGCACCAAGGCCACCTTTACCGTGTCCGACGCCCTAGGCCTCGTTGCCAGTTTACCGCCTCTTTCACAAGACTATTGAAGTTATGTTCGCTACAAGCCTCAGGCGAGACACTTTACTGCAAGTAGGCATACAATTTGGAGTTTGGTGCTCATAGAAACATTAACATAGCGCCATAGGTTTCATTTTACATTTTTAACAAAACATAAAGGTTGCGGATTAATAATTTATTATTATTATTAGCACTGTGTCTTACTACCCGTTCGGGTTATACACACTTATGCTAATGTGTAATGGTAGGGTGATTGTGAGATGAAATGGAGGACCTACAGTTTAACGTGGAATCCGAACCACGGCGGAGGCCTGGCATTCCCCACATTCACAAGATGTCTTGTCAGAGGTGAAGGAAGGGTTTGGTAATCAGAAAAATCTGTGCCGGGACCGAGGATTGAACCCCGGCCGCCAGCACAGAAGTCTGACACCTTACCCCTAGACCACCAGGTCACCGCTAATCCTAAAATTATGGTAGTTTACTAAAGGGTGAAAAGAGAAAAAATAGGATTTTCTCAAAATTAGCTCAAACGATGTTGTATAGAATTCGTATCCAGGCCCTATTTAACACTACAAACCAAATGGTGCATCTCATCGTCTCATGAAATTGACTTCACTGGTCCTTTACATGAGTGGGGAGTACTAAGCTGGACCGTATCACCGCGACTCCTTGCAAAGTTTAAAATAAACAACTCTTGTCGGAAGGAATACATATGGCAGATATAAATCTTTAAAATAGAGTTTTGGAAAATGGAGATAAAAATGGATATAACAAATACAAAGTTTTTTTAAAAGTCTATATTATTTATTTTACATGTTTTACGAGCTATAAGGAGGCCCTACATAAGGGAACAAGGAAGTAATTTATATTTTCTAAATCTCTTGGTAATTGATCTAATATTGCCAGGTACTTTTATAATTATGTTTATCCAACCAGTTTATTATTATTATTTTTTTGCGTGGCGCTTGAAACTCTGCTTCACCGGGTGTGGCCGTCAGGGTAAAACAGCTCTGGCTTGCACTATAACATTCTAGGACAACGAATACTCTGAACTATTGCCTTACCTGCTTCGGTGGCCGCATGGTTCAAGGCGTCATTGTCATGTTAGACTAAACTAATGATTACATGTAGATCGGGGTTAGAATACCGGTCGGGTATTTTTTCTAAAATGGTTTTCCACTTTCCCTCCACGCTAATGTGGGTACACCTCCTTTAAATTCGACCTTCCCTAACTCATTAGCGTAATTAGTGTTTATGCGTATAGCCCGAACAGGTAGTAAGACGCGGCGCTAAAACGACTATTGCCTTCATGTGCTAAGTATTATTTATGGAAGAGGCCCAATTCATTGATAGCTTTGTGGGTACATGGAATTCCGGCAATAAAACATTGGCTAAACAATATACAA
>CABEEJ010009340.1:0-19080 GCA_901482245.1 Timema douglasi
CGTAGCTATATTTCTCACCAGAGGGGGACCACAAAGACTCGCTGACGTCACACTCATACTACCAGTCTGTTGACTGTAGCCCTCCTGTCTATCGTAACTATATTTCTCGCCAGAGGGGCACTACAAAGACTTGTCGCACAGAACTGTTCATTGCTCGTCCCTAACCTTCTGACCGGAGTTCCGGGAGATGAGGGATGACCCCGGGGGTTTACAAAGTGGACCTACTCATTAGTCATTCACTTGAACGATTCACACCCAACATGAGACTAGCCAAGTAGATGATGTCTCATTTCCGTTCAGTTGGATCATTTCGCCATTTGTTTCTCATTCTCCATTTAGGTTAGGTTCAATAGGAGCTATCAGTTATATGTCGCTTTGGATAAATAAATGCGGGTTTTTAACTAATTAGTTGGAAAAAAGGGCGATTAGTAGTTCAATGAAAATGAACAAGCATTTTCTTGGAGGGGGAGTGAGAAATTCACAGTGATATATCCAATGGGGAAAACCACTCCAAATGTACCCAACCAAGATTTGAAACTTGACCTCCCCGTCAACGGCAATCTGGTATTTTGCGAGACTGATGCCGTAGACCAGGCTTGGCATCCTCGTAGTCCTATCCATGAAGTTGTGCAACCCACGGACATTATGACGAACCAGCATATATTGCGACCTTATTCTTCTTTCATTTTTATTACGTAAAGGAAATCCAAAATTTTGGAATGTTATATTTGGGGATTTGAAATAACTTGGGGAGATCTGGCATTTGATGTTGATGTACCAATCTTGTACTCTTTTTTTGACATGAATAAATTAACAAATAGTGTTGAATCTGCTCATCAGATAAGTACAATGTTTGGCAGTGCAATCTATCTCAGCCTTGATTCTCTGAAATACAATATATTTTATATATCAGGTATTAAATTTTTTGTCAAACATGACAAATTAAAAAGACATCGTTAGTTTTATGAATACATTAAATAAATCTAGTAATTTTTTGAACTATGATAATCTTTTCCCTTAGTGACCTAACTGTATTAGTTTTATATCGGTTTCATTTTGGTTTGTAATAGTGATGTTACAATTTTAATATTATTTTATTTATAAACTTCTTAGACTTTTAAAATATGAATTCATTTTCAGCTATACTAGTGGTATTGTCACACTTTATTTTTTTATAATTTATAATGTAATTTAAACAACTAGATTCAATTGTAGTGCTTTGCACCTGATTATTGATATTCTACCATTACACCTAAGTATAAATACAGCTTTATACTTTACGAGTACCTGAGCTATTTTTAAGTCCCTAAGATGGGGAAACATATGTTAGTACACAAGTAACAAACTAAAATACTCATACTGTACATATTAATTCTTTACTTTTCGGTGTGTTCTAAAATTGAAATTTATCAAGCACGCAAATTAACCATATCAGATAATCAAATAAATCATAAAATTTCCAAATAGGATTGGGGAGCTCTTTGAAAGTTTTCTTCAAACTGAGGGTAGTAGTACATCTGTAATTATGGATGTACGACTCGTGCTGACAACAGCCGTGCTTGGTTCTCTGTCTCTCTCTCTCTGTTTACATTTCAAAAGGCAAGATCGGAACAGGAGTGTTAGGGGTAATATTGTCTTATTTGAGTTCCTCACCTTCCAGTCCAAATTCTCCTTTTGAGTGTTTTGTTTTCCCCCTCTGTGTCTGGCAGTTCGGAAAATATATATATAATCTTATAGGAACAATAGAAAATAGTGTAAAGGAACAAATTGACAAATTTAGGATGAGTATTTTTACCAGGTAATTGGCAGAAATGAAAGAGCCAGCGATAACTCCATTAGTAGCTACTGGGAGAATCAAACACCCGATATTGTGAGTCCTCTCTGATTAAGGAAACTGATTCGGTATTAACAATTACTCTGCCATTCTCGAAAGAAATGAAAAACCTGACCATTTCAGCGGATAAATACTGTGGAATGGCTCAACTTAACAATACAAGTGGAATAGGGAGTTTTTAAGAGAAAGGGAAGTCATTATTTCGTCAGTGGCAGGCCTACTGGAGGCGAAGAACCAAATTTTGAACGGAATTTAGAGAAGAAGGACATGTGAACCTTGTTGCCTTGCATCAGATTTGAATCTGGATGGCCAAGATGAGGGATGGGTTGTATATACAGTGCAGAGAACACCCCTGCAGGGGTTGGTGTAATTTGTGCTGCGCACTGACTCTACAAGCACAGAGCTATTGTGACAAATAATTGTCCCCATTAATACCTTACCAAGCTCACAAAATATATTTTTTCTTTGCACTCTAAAACTAAATTTCCAATTCCGTTTTTTCCATCAGTTTCATAGCCCAACATTATTTCTATTTCATTTTGGTGTCCCTTGGAACTATTGAAAAAATTAAAATTTAATTTAATTTGCTCATAAATGACTAAAGGTTTAGTTTTTTTTTCCATCTCGTCTAATTTAAACTAGAAATAGTACAAAAACTTTAGCCTTCGAAACAAAACTACGTGCTTGCATTGTCTTGAAACAAAATTAAATAAGTTAAAAAGCGAATTCTTCAATTGACGTGATATCAAATAAAATAACATATTATGCATATAAACTAACTAAAATAAAATCATTCTTACAGCTAGTCAACGTTAAACTCTCTAGCTCAGATCAATCATAAGAAAATTGAAACGTACCAGTAAAAAGGTTTATGGAAACATAATGAGAAATAAAGAGCCTCACTTTTCATCAAAAAGAATACATATATTAATAGTTGTTCATTTTTAACTACCCATTTCCTAGAAATATATTTGAAATATGGTTTTGTCTACAGCTAGTAAAATATTGGTCTCATAAAATATATCTTTAAATTAAAGTTATTTGTATTTAGTATTTCAACATTTTTGCAATGATAAGTTTTTACATATCTAAAAGGGCTGCAGATTTACGATCAAAACAAGAGATAACTTCTCATGTAAAGTAAATTGAAGTCGTTTTTCAGGTAAAATGAGATGCGCCATTATTTTTGTAATTGTTAAATAGTGCCTATATACAAACTTCAATTAAAATAATTAAATCCTATTTCGAGCAAATTGATTTTTTTTTTCTTTTAGCATTTAAGTGAACTACCCTTAATTTTAGGGGTAGACATACTACAAAAACTCATGAGGAGAGCCCGATAAAATGATAGACAGGCAGTGCTGTAGCTAGGCAGGTACAAAAAGTGCACAGGCACAAGGCCTAGGACAAAGGGGGCCCTAGTTCATTGGTACCCTCAATGCCAACCTCTGAATGACCGAATCTCAGGACAGACCAACGCGTCCTTTGATTCATTGAGCGTTTCTCATTTGTATAAGCTAGCTGCAGAGCTGACTATTAAGTATAACAATGATTTAAATATGTATGAGCTCACGTGTTAAATTCAAAGATTTAAGCTTGAAGCCTTGACACTAATAAAAAAAACACATTAAAACTGTAACTCCCGTTGATATTCTACACTCAACAGGCTCTCCATAACTTTGGATTATTTAAATAATAATCTAATATCAATATAGGCTCTCCGATTACTTCCCATTCTTCCCGTTTTCATTGTTTCATGTCAGATAGGGTTTATCAAGATGAATTAATTAAGACATATATAAGATCACCTATCGGACAAGAGCTATTATTCAATCTTTCTATTATTTTGATTGAATATAATATCAAATTATTAAGATGTAATCAAATAATGTTCTTAAATGAAATCCAGAAAAAGGCAACTGAAATAATTAATTTAATTAATTTTATATAATACATCTGAATGATCTTGTATATTTTTGTGTAGAAAATATTATTTATAAGCAGTTTTGTAGCACCTGCTCAGGATTTACACATATGTACTAATTACGCTATAGAGAAAGGGGTGAGGAAGGTTGAATTTATATTATGCGAACCAGCATTTGCGTGGAGAAAGAGTAGAAATTGATTTAGGAAAAACCACCCTCATTTCACCCAAATGAGATTTGAACCCAAGTCTTCCTGTCATCGGCAGTCCAGTTTAACATGATTTCTTAGACCATGCGACCACCATAGCAGTTATAAACAATTATAATATCGTGTTTGTTTTATTATTATTTCTTTCTCCATAAAGATTAAAGGCTCCAAAAATAAAATCTTGCACAGAGAACATGAAAAGCTAGACGCGGCACAGTAAAGAGGCATCAATTTTTAGCTCGAGCAGTTAAATGGTTTCAGCTCTATTCCAAGATACAGACAGACAGACAGATGGAATCACGAATATCACTTTCCTGAAATCATGAAACAGAGACATTAAGAGCGTTCATCAGAGCAGGCCCAACTCAGCTCCCGGCTCGAGCGAGGTATTATGGGAGTAAAAGGGAAAATAAAAGGTCAAGATATGCCAGAATTGTGTGCAGTGCATTCGTATCTGAATGACTACTCGAAATTTTCCGTGGTGACGGGGGACAAAGCGACAAAGTATCCTGTTAATAACTACAGTATGTCCCTACTATGGCAGGATGAAGATTTGTGCATAATTCATTCCTGTGAAGCCATTATAAAATGGCCAAAAACGGCCGTTTGGACGCAGATTTTATCAAAATACTTAATATTTTGACAATGTTCAGTATTAGGAACTCTTATTATCTCTTTATCTCCATTAATGTTTAATCAGAAACGATCTACGTGCAATAGTTTTGTTGTACATTTATGAATTCAAGCCGACTGTATCACAGAATTGATGGGCATGTGAAGCACGCTCTTAATTGTATTAAAATCTCGAGTTCGATTTTATTTAATGATCTTAATACTTATCTCTCCAAGAGGTCGATAGAAATAGGGAAGGGTAATTTTTATATGAATAATTAGATCATAAATCTCCAAAATATATTAAACTTATCTTAGTGTGTCTATTTTTTTATTTTCATTACTATCTAACAAGTTTATTTAAAGTGCCCCAGGATATATTTCAATGCCATCAAAAACTTGTCTTCTAATCAATTAATGTTAGGTTCATGCATGTTTTTAGTTGTAAAAATGTTGGACTTGTTGCGACTGAATGATGTGCTGTACATGACGTCATTACGCGTAGCCTGAAGTATAGTAACAGTATTTGGTGGTCGGTGAAGAGTATAAGTAAAGCATGTAGATCATGACTTGCCCAGATGATGCAGACACGATTGATTCATCATAAGGATCACAGTTCTCCTTCTCGCAACTTTTGACCCCGGTATAATTGAACAAGTATCAAATTACCCACCTCATCCTCTTAACCATTTCCTTGGTCCATAAAATTTTATTCCCTCCTATAACTCCCTGGTGGTCCCCATGTCCATTCGCGTTTATGCCCTCCTCGTTGAACAAATCCAATCATTTATAAGCCTCAATAATATTTTATAACTATGTAAAGGTTTTTTTTTTATCGTCAGGAGTTGCCTTCTCCTTTCATCGAAGATAAATTTGTTTGCTCTCCGTGAGACGCTGAGTCCTGCGATTCCTTTTTACAGGGTGGCCACTTTCTGACAGTGAAATCCGTGAGCCTATACGGATCTTGATACGTCTGAGGTTCGAGCTGCGGCTAGGCTGAGAGCAAGAGTGTTTTAACAACAATTACAGATGGGAGTGGATTTTGAAAGTCTTGTTTTAGCAATTATTTACTTAATTAGATTTTAATATCACTATTTCTCATTAAAAATGATTTTTACTTTTTGCTCAGTTTAAATGTTGAAAAGCTGTTATTTATACATATATAATATATATATATAATATATATAAATATATTATACATATATAATATATATATATAATATATATAAATATATTATATATATATATATATATATATATAGTTAAAATTGATAAATTATATGAACTTTTAGTTGAATTTGGCCAAAACTTGTCAAGCTAATTGAGGTATGTTTGACTGATACGCGTGGCGGATACTTGCGAAATACATAATGAGTTGAAACAAGGAGATGCACTTTCCACATTAATCTTTGATCTAGCCTTAGTGCTATTAGGGTAATTCATGAGAGTAAAGGGTTTTTCCTTATCGCATTGCACATTTGAACGGGAGGGACTTTGAAGTCCAGGTTCAGTCGCCTTATATGTAGACTATTAGCCACTCCGTTGTCACAAAACGATGTCCAGGGTACATAGGAGGTTGTCTCATGTCGTACCAGAAATGAGATGATGTGATGATAGTTATTATGATGTTGTGGAGCCAGGATGAGTGTTAACCTAACTCAAGCCTAATTAACGAAACCAAGGTGACTATTGGGATTAAGGGGGAGGGGTATCAAGGGTAGCCCCCGGGAATCGAACCCGGGACCCCTAGGCTCGTAGCCAGGTACACTGACCACTACACCACGGGGATGTTTAAGGAAGGATTGAAACTATACGATACAATGCATCTATTAGGATACGCAGATAATTTAGCTTTGTTGGGTGATAGCAAGGAAACTGTTGTAAGAACTGTAGACATTTTATTATAGGTTAGGGGTGAATGGTGGATATACTAAGTAGTATATGACCACACAGAGAACACAGATTGAGGATGATAATTTATGGATTATTGAGAACAATCAATCATTTGACAGTGTAAATGAGTTTAAATATTTGGGAACAATTTTAAACATAAATAAAGTTATTAGAGTTTAAATTAGAAAAGAAATACAGTCGGAAAATGAATGTTATTACTCAGACAGTAAGGCCCTATCAGAAGAGGAGGGTGTGACCCACACCCGCTCGAACTACTGACCACTGTTTTAAGTTCAGAAGAGGCGCGTGGACGAAATGCAACCCTGGGCCCGCCTTGGCTCGCCCGATAATAGAAGGAACAGGGCATGAATTTGAATACGTCTCTTCACACGTAACGTAAGAGGCCCGCCTTGGCTCGCCCGATCATATAAGGAACAGGGCATGAATTTTAATACGTCTCCTCACACGTAACGTAAGAGGCCCCCCTTGGCTCGCCCGATAATAGAAGGAACAGGGCATGAATTTTAATACGTCTCTTCACACGTAACGTAAGAGGCCCCCCTTGGCTCGCCCGATAATAGAAGGAACAGGGCATGAATTTGAATACGTCTCTTCACACGTAACGTAAGAGGCCCCCCCTTAGCTCACACGATAATAGAAGGAACAGAGTATGAATTTGAATACGTCTCTTCACATGTAACGTAAGAGACCCGCCTTGGCTCGCCCGATAATAGAAGGAACAGGGCATGAATTTGAATACGTCTCTTCACACGTAACGTAAGAGGCCCCCCCTTGGCTTATCGCTCATTGGGTCAAATTCTCCATTTTCCTGGTGAATTTCAGGGTCTGTGTTTCTTGTTGTTTCTTTTGCTTCCTCAAAGTTTTGTTTTGCGATATTAATTCAGATATTGACGACCTCAAACTGTTAACAGCATTAGTCCAAGAGAGAAAAGTTATGTCGGACAAGTCTCTGTAAGATTATAAACCCCGAACTCGCACAACAGAAGCTCGGAGAGAAATTTCCATTAAATTGATCCCAGATTTTGAGAGTTTGTCAAATGCAGATAAAAATAAGTATTTACTCTACAATTGCAAAATCCAAATTGTATAGAACAAAGCGCGAGTCATGGTTTTGAGCCGCGCCGTCTGAAAAGGGCCTAATTTCTAACATCTCGCCTTCTGTCAAGGAATGTAATAAATATCTCAGGGTATATAAATAATAGTTAGTACCGGTTAGGGCTGAGCATTACATTAAATAAGCTAGTTTATTAAATATAATAAGTGTGCTTGCACCTACTCGGGGGAAGAGTGGTAAGCAATTATTGGAAAAAAACACCCTCAGTACACCCGAACAAGATTTGAACCCTGATCTTCTAGTCACCACTAACCCAACCTCAAACGAGATTGACGTGTTAGAGCATGTGACCACCGATGTGAGTTATCCAGCTTAAGAAATCAATGGAAATCCTCCGTCTCCATATTCAAAGCTATATCCGGACGCACCCGCCTCGGTGGCGTAGTTGGCTAACGCGCTAGTTGTGTTGAGCTCGACTGCTGAGGACGGGGAGATCGAGGTTCGAATCTCGGTCGGGTGAACTGGGGGTGGTTTTTCCTAAATGGTTTTCCACTCTACCTCCACGCAAATGCGGGTTCACTTCCTCTAATTCAACCTTCTCAATTCCTAATCCATTAGCGTAATTAGTACTTAAAGCGTATAACCCAAACGGGTAGTAAGTTGCGGTGCTAAATAATAAATAATAGTATATCTGGACGCTATGTACGTTTTTTTAAAGAAGCTCTCTAAAAGCACTATCATGGCTTCTAACGTCCCTAGAACCCAGTTATAGGTAATAATGTATTAATCATTATTTGTCTCAACTTGTTCCTCATACAGTAAGGATTTAATTAAGACCACAACCAACCTCGTGGTATAGTGGTCAGAGGCCCTATCTGTTGTCCTAGAGTTCCCGGGTTCGATTCTCAGATGGTACAGGGGGAGTTTTCTCTAAAGGGGAATGATGCCCACTGTCACCGAGGTTTTGGTTAATTAGGCTTAAATTAGGTTAATATCTTCCTTGTCTCACGCCCTCATATTCCCTAGTATCGTACCCCCATAACATCGGGACATGGAAAGAACCTCCATGGAAAGGTACTGTACGTCTCCTGGGAAACGGCCCTCTAGTAATGGCTAAGCTTTCCACCAACTCAGCTACAGAGGGATGTAGCCCAGTCACGACACAATAATTAGTGATAAGACCACAACGGGATTCAAACAAACTTAACTCAAAAGAAGCTGTTAACTGTCTCAAGCACGATGCTCTTTTAATTATGTCTTCCATGGTGAGGTTCTTGAAAATTGAATCACAATATGAGTCTAAAAACAAGCACAAATTAATAGACATTTTATTTTTCATGTATTATAACAGCTATAATATCACTTCCCATGAAAGCACTATTATGATGATGTAACTGAGACAAGTGGAGGCTACAGTATATTATATTCATCTCTTTCTCGAAGCTGCCTGTTGGTTGGGAGAGGAGAGAAAGAGAACATGATATGCTTAGTCGGTGCTTTCCAACCTTTCCTAACTAACAGACAGCAACAAAATTATTTGTTCTGTAAGTAAATCGACAATTGGCAAGGATGGAGAAATCCCCATATGTTTCCATAAGAGGCTTAGTTTGGGTAAATCTTAATTCTAGGTCTTAATTCACAAGCCACATCTAACTACAATTTTCTTGTAGAATTTATTTGCACTGTTGTTGTGTTACAACAATTTATTTTATCTGATCAATGAAATGAGTACGTGCTTGGTACTACTTTCATTTTACGCATGAACACACCAATAACCAAACATACAAATAAATTAATAAATATCACAATTACGTAATTGAGGTGTATAAGGTTAGTGTGACTCTCTAACTTGCTTAAACCATGAACTAATCAAATTAATCTTGTCAATTATTTAAAAACCAAATTCATTCTCATCAAAAATTAATAACATCTATGAGGGATTCTAATATACAGATGTATCTGCACCTAAGAGTTTCTTTGCGGGTTGAAAGTGATGTGCCCGCGGTCAAATTTTTGGAAAACCTGAGTCGCCATTAGATACATATTTTGCCAAAATTACAAAACACTATTGATCCTAACGAGACAATAGTTATCAATTAAAAGCCATCAGTTTTATTCATTAAGCTGGTGACTTCTTAATGTTGTCCAGTTTCCGTAGGAAGGGCCGTTTGTAAAATACAAACATATGTTTTTGCAGTCCCCGTTGACCAAATTGCACTATATTATTAATGTTATTTTATGGGAAATGATGATATTTATCAAACGTGACAGCTACAGATCACATGACCTGGCGTATTATACGTGGAAGAAGATCTCGTAACTTTTCTTCCTACCAGATAAAGCTCTTCATATGAAAATCGGACTGTATGAACGCATTTAAAGATGCGAGCTCCCATCTCTTTCCATTTTCCTTCCCGACTAGCCTCTCCTCCTTCCCCCATTTTTCTCCATTTCCGGGGGATAATTGAACAAACGCAAAATAACAAATACAATTTGTTTTTGACCTGATAATAAAATACTACACGCCAAAGAAGAACTCCTTTTAAAAAAATAAGCCCTATATTTTACTGAACTTTGAATAAAAAAAACCAATCCTTCTATTTGTGTCAAGACCCTCATGTCCATGTAAGATTTCAAACATTCCTTTTCTATAACCAGGAAGTTTAGTAGATTCTTTTACTGCATTTTTTGCTTATATTCCCGTCAAAGTAAGCTAAATGGTAAGTTTACAGGAAGCCAGATCTATTTTCTTCCCCTTCCCTATTGAAGAAATCTGGAATCTCCCCGGCCTTGAATTATACAGTTTGTGTTGAATAGCGTTCTCTTGACACCGTCTTATTTTCCGGGATTTAAATCCCTGTTATAGCCCCGTATACCGCCAACGGATACAATATGTGTTAGGAAAAAAGAAAAACCTTTGAAGCGACTGTTTTTTTTCTCTTCTGTGGGGAGGTTTGGATATTCAACCCCTATTGTCCGGGGGTGTGAAAGCGACAAATAGCACCAAAGACCAAACTTTGAGTCTACAACGTATAAATACTTTTTTTTTCCATCCCTACCTTGAATTTCTTTTCTTTTATAGTTTTAGAGTTTGTAACTGAATACTTTTCACAAAGAAAGCTATATTTTTTAAAGTAAAATATTTCTGTTAAAGATATTGTTATGATCCTCTTGCTTGTTTTCAAAATAACCATCTAAAATTAGTTTAAAGTAAATATTTTCTGAGTAAATTTTTTACCATAATCATCATATAAAATGGAATTTTTCTACCGGATAAGTCTACTTCAGTTTTGAACTTACGATAATTTGGTGACCTTGATGGACTTCGCTATGGTCCTATCTTATAAGCTACGTAGGTGACCTGGTGGTCTAGGGGTAAGGTGTCAGACTTCTATGCTGGCGGCCGTGGTTCGATCCTCGGTCCCGGCAAAGATTTATCTGATTACCAAACGCTTCCTTCACCTCTGACAAGACATCTTGTGAATGTGAGAAATGCCAGGCCTCCACCGTGGTTTGGATTCCACGTTAAATTGTAGGTCCTCCATTTCATCTCACAATCACCCTACCATCACACATTAGCGTAAGTGCGTACAACCCGAACGGGTAGTAAGACGCGGTGCTAATAATAATAATATAAGCTACGCCAGGCGTAGGGATGTGGTATCGAAAGAAGAGTGTCAAAATTGTACTCATAATATTGGATGAAAAATATCGATACTATACTAGTATCGAAAGAAAGGTATCGATAGCAGTAAGTATTGGTATCATAATTTTAATCTGGATTTTTTTATCAAGTAATAATTTCAACATTTGCATAGTAATAACAATAATTGTATTTTCATATTTATTTAAACACTGAAAATGATAAAGATTTAACAATATATTTAGGTCTATCGCGTCTATGTTGTGTGCTATAACGAGGAAGGTATGATAGGATTTATAATGGATATTATAAAAGGTTTTACCGTACCGGCTTTCAAAATGGCTATGCTAATCTTGCCAATGGAAAGTTATTTAATAGTTAAATAGGATTAATAATATATTTGTTTAAATATATTTTGTGCCTTTATTTAATCATAGTAAATATTTAATCCAAGCATGAGTGAAGATAACCAAAACTGTATTTCTTTAGATACCGATCCGATACCGCGTTGTGAGTACTAATATCAGTAAAAGTATCGGAAAACAATATCGAGTAAAAATCTACTTGTACCGAAAGAAAAATATCGATATTAGTAAAGTATCGATACTTTTTTCGCATCCATAGTCAGGCGTGTCACACTCGTAAGAGCCACATTTAAACTTTTCTACAAATGGTTTTCCAGTCTCCTTCCACGCAAATTCGTCAGTCTAGTCCAACACTAAAGTGACTCCCCAGACCATGCGGCCACCGGAGCAGGTGATACACTCTCACCATATCATTATTTTGTATAGGTCATTCATTATACCATCCACCAAAATTAACAGCTGCAATTTACTTGACTTGACGTATTAATCTATTAAATAATACGTAGCACCGCATCTTACTACCCATTATACGCTTAAATACTAATTACGCTAATAGGTTAGAAATTGGGAAGGTTGTATATAGATGAATTGAACCCGAATTTGCGCGGAGAGAGAGAGAGAGTGGAAGATCATTTAGGACCTCCCCCCAATCTACCAGAACGAGACTTGAACCTCGATTCCTTGGTAGTCTAGCTCAACACGAAACTATCACGTTAGCTAATTACACCACCGAGGCGGGTATTAATCTATTAAAGTAGTATTAGTAAGTTGAGTAACATTTGGATTTTGGATGCCACCCTTCCATCATATTCGTGCTGTGGCTACTTACTATTTATCTCATAGTCTGGCAAAACTTGCTTTGGTGGCCACTTAGCTTAAGGCGTCACTATCGTGATAGACTAGACTTCCTTTGACAGGGAGATTGGAGTTCGAATCTTTGTTGGGCGTACTGAGGATGGTTTCTACTAAATAGTTTTCCAATCTCCCTCAACTCAAATGCGTGTACACTTCTTCTAAATTCAAGCATTCTCATCCCTAACTCATTATCTTAATTATTACATATGCGTATGACCTGAACCGGTATTAAGACGAGCTGCTTTAAAAAAAATATTGCAACGTAGATAACATAAGTGTGAATGATTTTCAAAAGCAACTGAGTTACAGTTTCGATATTCTAAGTTTTGAAACTGTAAATTAATTGAAAATTACATATTGAATATAGATTGTGTCGTAGAGTATTTCCAGAGTGATCAGAGCTTAATATGTACCTGTTATTTGTTCTCCCCCACTCTGCCCCATTTGACCGATCCCACGGTAAGGTATATTCTACATACTTCACATGGGGATGTAGAAATGTTGATACCTGACCAATGAGTGTTCTACGGAATGATGAGAACAATCTAGTTTTAACATATTTTGTTTAACATCCAGTATTGTTTCCGGCCTGTGGTCTGGGCCAGCCATATATTTTCCACTACTGGGATGTTGTAGTTTCATATGGGTTTTAATCTAACTTAAGACTAGGACAGACACAACATCCAGTCCCCAGCCGTTAATTCATCACTGTGAAAGGGTGAACCCATATTTCACCAATGATAAATTTGTTGGTCATGCTGGGAATATAACCCGTGTCTCTTTTCTCAGTAGACATAGACGCTACTGACTGAGATAAGGTGTTGGATTTTAGTTCGAACTATCTCTACTTATCCTTGCCTTAATAGACCACGTCGCTAAAGATAAAGGAAATTTCGCATCATTAATTTATTAAGCTAGCGTATTTACATTAAAAAAACCTACCTGGAAGTCCTTTCTTTTTCATTAAGTGTTAGAGAGTCCAATGTTTGATCTAGCTGGAGTAAAAATTGTTTCCTCAGGGTTGAGCCAAAGTTAAGCCTATTAGTTTGAATGTTAATGTATTATATATTAACATATTATTGTAATAAACTATATTTTAAAACCATAAAAGTGTTTTATTTGATAAATAATTTTCTCGTGATAATCTGAAATAATAGCTATAATATTCCAATCCATGTTTATGGTTCGACATCTTCTACCAGCCGCCTCCAAGTTAGTATTTATTAAAGATAATCATAGCCATGTTCTAATTAGTTACGTGTTTGTTTTATAAATGTATCAATGTCACAAACTGTGCGTGAGGAAATTGTATTTATTGATTTAGTTCCTTTAGGTCAGCCACATATTTACATCAATGGGGTAGATAAGAATTAGGTATTATTTAAAAGAAATGTATCCAAATTTGCAATGAGGTAGATTGAAAACAACATTTAGAAAAATACACCTGTACATCCGACAAGATTCTAACTGTGACCTTCCCATCACCAGCAAACCTTACAAAAAGAGGTTGACGTCTTATCCCACACGCCCACCAATGCGGATAAAGAAAAGGTTAAACTTATTGTAAACGGGGTGATCTAGGCCTAAATTCCCATTATATTTTGAAATCATCATGGACATGTGTTTTAAAACAGTGTTCAGTTTCCAGTAGCAGCTTTTCAAATATTTTTTGGTCCAATCCTACTACCCATCCTGTAGGTATGTGACTACGCTAGCTATATGATGAATGCATTTTATTTTATTTGAGGTATTTAACGTGCACTTTATGAACAGACTGATTATATTAGCACGCAACTTATCAACTAACTTAAATCCAGAACAGACACAACATCCAGTCCCCATCTGTTAATTCATCACTGTGAAAGGGGAAACCCACAAGTCATCAAGGATGAATTTTCCGGCCATACTGGAAATCGAACCCGGCACCCCTAGCTTGATAGCCAAACACCGACTGAACTAAGGTGTCAGACATGATTAATATAACGTTTGGAGGAAGTGTACCCACATTTTCGTGAAGGAAAACGGATAATTATTTTTGGAAAAATTACCTCAATACACCCAACCGAGGTTCAAACATTGACCTCCTCATCCACGCCAAACCAGACTGGCCCCATGCTGAATTGGTCAATACACCTGGCTACGAGTCTAGGGGTCCCGGGTTTGATTCCCGGCTGGTATCTTGGGTATTTTTCCCGAAAGGGGAATTATCCCAACGGTCACCAGGGTTTGGTTAGTTAGGCTGAAGTTAGTTTTAAGTGTTTCCATTGGTTCCAAACCCTCATACTCACTCTCACTATCATCTCATATTATCATTATTATTATTATTATTATTATTATTATTATTATTATTAGCACCACGTCTTACTACGCTAATGTGTAATGGTAGGGTGATTGTGAGATGAAATGAAGGACCTACAGTTTAACGTGGAATCCGAACCACGGTGGAGGCACTGGCATTCCCCACATTCACAAGATGGCTTGTCAGAGGTGAAGGAAGGGTTTGGCAATCAGAATCTCATATTATCGAAACATGGAAAGAACCTCCACGGAAAGGATGGATGTAAGGCTGGACAACGGTACTTTAATACCGGCTAATCTTTCCACTACCGGGTTACGAATAATGTAAGCCAGACGTGCAGTATTTATATTAATTTTATAGTGCCAAAGTGTTGGCTATAATTAATTTAGTTATTTATTCTGAGGTAAAAGAACTAATAGACCTGAAAGGTGCAAATATATGCTTAAAATGTATGGTAGCTTTCATCGCGGATTAAACACCCCAAATAAACCTAGGTCCAGTTTCATAGTCAGATTAAGTACGCCTCAAGTGTGGCGCTATACTAAATACTTTACGACACCTACCTAGATGAGAATAAAATGGGCTAGTTTCATATGCGAAAGTGGCCCATTCCATTCGAGTTTAGATGGATGTCCTCTTGTATTTTTAGTATAGCACTGCACTTAGGCGTACTAAGTCTGACTATGAAACTGGCCCTTAGTCTGGGATAGAACTGAGCTTCCAGCGTCAAAGACAATGTTTCAACCTTACAGATGACGTTGGCCAAAATAATAGTTTTATCGTCTGGCTTAAGCTTATATATTTTTATTGCCTTGATAAATGAGTTGGGGGGGGGGGGGATGACACTTTTATAACAAACCTAACCCCCCCCCNGGGGGTATGACACTTATATAGCAAACTTGAGCTCGTCCACCAGGACGCAATGTTGTCAATGAATGCTCACTTAATTGAACATTCGGAGAGCTAAAGCTATTTAAGGTCTGGCGCAAAGACAACCTACTCAATGATGTCCATTTCTGGGAAGTTGATCGATACTGATCTCATGCTTCTTGGAACATTAGAGATGTAAACAAGGCGTGGCTCTACCATAAGAGATGTCACTGTCCAAATATGAGACGACGTGGTCATTTGAAAATACCTTCGATTGAATCTTGTGTTCCCTAATTAAATTAACATATCTGAGGCTATTTATTTTTAAATTTTTTTTTAAAGAAATAGGTACCTACCCTACAGGTGTATATTTTCTTTTTTTATTTTGTCCCTAAGGAATGAACCCAACACTAATTTAATGAATAACTAACCTTATCATTATAATGACAGGGTTTATAGGACCACACATAGGCAGTAGTTTAGGGATGACATTGAATAGTTTCCACTAAACATCACTGCCACAGAGTCGGTGGACCGCGTATCATGAGGGTGACTTGAGCAATACTTATTTCTGTACAGTCATGCGCAGGACTGGATTCACATCTCATCATCAACCTTATCAATATTATTATTATTACACTTTATTATGATGTTTTTTTTATTTTTAATATTTTCAATAGCAACATTAACCCGCCTCGGTGGCGTAGTTAGCTAACGCGCCAGTCGTGTTGAGCTCGACTGCCAAGGACGGGGAGATTGAGGTTCGAATCTCAGTCGGGTTAACTGGGGGTGGTTTTTCCTTATTGGTTTTCCACTCTCTCTCTCCACGCAAATGCGGGTTCACTTCCTCTAAATTCAACCTTTCCAATTCCTAATTCATTACCGTAATTAGTACTTAAGCGTATAACCCGAACGGGTAGTAAGACGCGGTGCTAAATGAAAAGAGAATAACAACATTTCCTGTAACTTGCATTGGTGGCCACATGGTCTAAGGTGCCACTATCGCAGTAGACAAAGTGCCGATAGTCTAACGGGGAGATAAAGGTTCTAATCTTGTTTGGGTGTACTGAAGGTGGTTTTTCCTAAATGGTTTTCCCCTATTCCTCTACGCAAATGCAGGTACACTTTCTTTATATATAGCTTTTCTCATCGTTAAAAAAATTACTATCGTAATTAGTACATAAGCGTATAACCCGAAATGGTAGTAAGACGTGGTGCTAAAAAATTTAATTCCTGTAAATTATCCCTTGATCATGTAGGTATTCATATCCCTTCTCCACCCTCTCGTAATCCAAAATGGTTTTCTTTAAATAATTCTCATAAGGTCAGCGCTATTGGTCGTTGTACCCCATAGCGCTAATTCTATATTTATCAAATTCGACTTCTACCACACAAAAAAGAGTCAAACTCAGAACTATTTAAGGAACTCCCTTATCACTAATTTAATCAATACATGATCTACTTCTAATATTTAAGTTATTCAATATTCCCTTTAGGGTTTTTATTTTTGTTTTTATAATCAATATTAATATCAATAGTGATTGATTTTAACTACTTCTATATATTACATTTATTATTTTTATCATTATCTCTTTAATCTGTTATTGATGACATTGGTAAATATTTGAACTCATTTAGTTATTTACTCTTTGCTGATGATGTAAAATTATTTAAAATTATCAAATCTATCGCAGATTGTATAGAGCTACAAAATGATGTAAATTATATTCTACTATGGTCTTTTGAAAATTGAATGTCTATTAATTAATCTAAGACCAAATCTATTACTTTTACTAGGAAAACTAATCCTTTCTTTTTTCTTATAAATTGGTCAATAAAAACATGGTTCGCACCCATTTTATTAATGATCTTGGTGTTCTAGATAACAAACTTTTTTTCCACAATCATGTTGACCAATCATTGAAATTACTTGGACTTATTACATTTATTACATCATTTAAGAAATTTGACAGTTTTTTATGTCTGTACTACGCCCTGGTTAGATCTAAGTTAGAATATGCTACTGTTGCTTGGAGTTTTATTACCTTAACTGACTCTTATGTTGAAAAATGTTCAAAGAAAATTTGTCGCTGCGTACTATGATAAATACTTTAGTATTTAAGTACTTTATTATGACTATGACAGGATTCTAAACCTCTTAGGGCTCCAAACTCTTTTCTCGCGTAGACTTTATTGTGATACCCTTTTTGTTTTTAATATATTCAATAGCAAAATTGATAGCAAATTTTCCCTTGATCATGTAGGCATTCACATTCCTTCTCGGGCTTCTCGTAATCCAAAATTATTTTTTCTCAATAGCTCCTATAAGGTGAACCCTATAGGTCATTGTATCCATAGCGCCAATTCTAGATTTGTCGAGTTCGACTTTTATCACAAAAGAAAAGCAAACTCCCTTACAATTAATTTACTATTTTTTGTAATTATTCATCGGTTGTATCATTATTTAGCTACTATTAATTATGGAGTTCCTTGCTTCACCTCTGACAAGACATGTGGGGAATGCCAGGCTTCCACCGTGGTTCGGATTCCACGTTAAACTGTAGGTCCTTCATTTCATCTCACAATCCCCCTACCATTACACATTAGCGTAAGTGCATATAACCCAAACGGGTAGTAAGACGTGGTGCTAATAATAATAATAATTATGATTATAATTATTATATTTAAATTATATTATTAAAAAAATAATTATAATAATTATATTTAATTATATATATTAATTATCGTTAAATAATTATTTGAGAAAATCTGTTTAATAAAATTGAACAGTTATAAGTAATTAATAAACAGCTAGGCGCTAGGGCTGGTATAGGTCTTGTAAAGATTAACCAGCATTATAGTAAAAGAAAGTGAGATTGAATTTAAATTTCAGATTTCGGGGTATTTAATATGCATGTTCTAGTCATAAAAAAAAGTTGTATCAACTCATGACATAAAACTATCAAATTAGACTAACAGCATGCCTAATATCCCACGCTCAGCCCTAGCGCCTAGCTGTTTATTAATTACTTATAACTGTTCGATTTTATTAAACAGATTTTCTCAAATAACTATTTAATGAGTTTTTAATTCACTGAAATAGTTCAATTTTCGTGGGAGAAACCCATCTGGTATCTATAAAAGCTAATAGATCTACTTTTACATATTCATAGGTCAAGTGGTGTTATTTAAAACTGTAATTATATATATATATATATATATATACTACTATCAATATATATGAAAGGGCCATAATTTTGTAATAAAATGTGATCAATGTTGCCCACAAATAAGTTACTCTTTTATAACCGTTTCTTCCTTCTAAAATCTGGCTTTAGATTTAATATTACTACCTTCTATTGGTTTAACTTTAACATTTATTACTATTATTATTAGCACCGCGTCTTACTATCCATTCGGGTTATACGCACTTACGCTAGTGTGTAATGGTAGGGTGATTGTGAGATGACATGGAGGACCTACAGTTTAACGTGGAATCCG
>CABEEJ010009341.1:0-12583 GCA_901482245.1 Timema douglasi
TAGTAAGAATTGAAGCGTCACATCCATTAATGTTCGTAGTGGGCGTGGTCCCATTGTAACATTACACATCATAATGTTACAGTGGGGTGGTGAGGTTATCGGTGATTCAACTGTCGTTCTGGCGTAGATGATTGTCAAGTATTTGATAGATTTATATTCTACCAGGAAAGTTACATCTAAATTTTTTTAGTGTTTTGTATATTTTTCTTCTTCTAGGATTATCAACTAGGGATTTTATATTTTTTAAATGTTTTAGGTTAAAGTAGACATTTAGATGTATAGAATAAATAAGTGCTCAACTACGCCAGCCTGGGTCGTGGTTCAGTCGGGTCCTATTGTCCGAGTCCTCTAACAAGTTCGTTCTCGTACGTCTCAGTCTGGTCGTAGAACGTTTTGTTTCTGTCCTGGTAGATTTCTTGTGGTTGGCGGCAGTTGGTTACTGTGTGTAGTTCGGCTACTCTAGTGTGTTTGCCCCAGTGAGTGTCCTTAATATTTTGTTCTGTGTTACCTGCATTTTGCGAGTGTTTGTTTTGGAGGCATAGCTCCATACTACACAACTATAAAGGTTGATGGGTTGAATGATTTGCTTGTACTAAGTGGGAATTTTGAGCTGCTCTCCTTTAAACAATGAGTATAATTGAATGAATATACCCATTACTTTTCCATTGGTATTATCTATGTGACTCCTCCAGGTGAGTTTCCTATCTATTGTGGTCCCAAGATATTTGACTTCATCTTGGAGTGGGATCTCGGTGTCAAATAGGATAGGTGGGGTGGGTAGTGGTTTCCTACCTTTGGCTAAGATTAGGGCTGCTGATTTGGTGGAATTTACTTTAACTCTCCAGTTGGAGAGCCAGTCCTGGAGGAGGAGGAGGTATCTTTGCATAGAAAGAGATGCATAGTTAATGTTTTTATTAGCTACATAGAGCATGGATTCATCGGCAAAAAGTCTAACCTGAACATGATCGTGAGTAGGAACGTCTGCTACATAGATGTTGTATCAGCGTGGAGCTAGTGTTGAACCCTGCGGTACCCCTGGTTTTATAATGTGTGTCTGCGATTTCTTGCCGTTCATAGCCGCCTGGAACGTTCGCCGTCTGAGGAAGCTGGCTATCAAGAAGATTGACCATTTTGGGTCGTTAAATTGTTTTAATTTCTTAATGAATCCAAAGTGCCAAACTTATTCGAAAGCTTTCTCGACGTTTAAGAAAATAGCTATTAGGTACTTTTTTTCTTTAAAAGCATTAGTTGTTTCTTCTACTATGCTTACTGTCGGATGGGTTGAGGAATGGTGGTTTCTAAATCCAAACTGGAGGTTTGTAATAACACCTAGCCTATCATTTATTATTCTTAGTCTTTTGAGAGTTAATCTTTGGTACACCTAACTCAGAGCCGTAAGTAAACTTATTGGGAACATCGAGTCCTCTCCATGTTTGGGGATTGCTATTACTCTAGTCAGCTTCCAGTCATCCGAGAAATAGCAGCGCGTCAGTAATAAGTTTAGTAGGGTCGATACTGCTACTACCGCTCTCCTTGGCATTTGTTGGAGTATTTCGTTAGTCAGTTAGTCGTGTCCTGACGATTTATTTTTAGCTAAGTTCTTTA
The DNA here is from genome assembly GCA_901482245.1 of Timema douglasi. Lineage (NCBI taxonomy): Eukaryota > Metazoa > Arthropoda > Insecta > Phasmatodea > Timematidae > Timema > Timema douglasi. The sequence goes on from CABEEJ010009341.1 coordinate 1,606, forward strand.
TAGTACTAGTGAGCTCTTCCAGAGTAATTATCTCTAATCGAGTGTCGTTTAGTCCTTCCAAATAGTCCCTGACCGTTCTAGTCACGTTTATGGTTCATAGTTATGTTTAAATGGTTTCTCTAATACCACGCCTATGGCTTCAGCCATATCTGTGCCTTCGTAAACCATGCCATGCTCCCCATGGATAGCTGGTACGATCTTTATCTTGGTAGTCGCCCTTAGTTGTCTTGTTACTTTCCACAACTTGTCTCTGTCAAGTTCAGCCTCAGAGATGTATGTGTCCCATCTACTTCGTCTAATGTCCTTGACTCTCTTCCAAACTTGGGCTCTGAGTCGGTTGTAGGTCGTCCTGTGGTGTGGGGTTCTGTAAGTCTGCCATTCCCTTCATGCTTCCCGTTTCTGGGCTATACGAAAGTCCATATCTGGGTATTGTGTTCGGAGGTCATGTTATATGGGTGTTATAGTGGTGTTTACCCTGTAGGCTTCTTGTACCGTAGTCGTGAATAGTTGTAAGGTAGCGTCTACCTGTTCTATTTTCTCTATATTCTGTATTTCTGATAATTTATCCACTAAGGTCTGTCTAAACTTGTCCCGGTTGTTTGTTTGAGTCCCCTTATCTCAAAGTTAGTGTCCGTCTTAATTTCACACAATGTAGGAATGTGGTCCGAATACAGTTCCTTAAATACCTTCATATCCTCAGTGGTTACACCGATGTTACACCAATAGTCGTTTAGAGTTAAGATCACCCACCAAAAACAATTTTTGCATTTGTTATCTCGTCTAAGTCTTGTGGTAGTAGCGTCTTAGTCGGGGGTCTGTATATTATGGCCACGAACCGGATACTCCCACCGCTAGTATTTACATTTATTCCAGTAGCTTCTATATTATGAATATTTTGAAAGTGATATTGGTAGTGAGGTATATGGGTCTTTCTCATGATAGCCGTGCCTCCTCCCCTGCCTTGGGGCCTATCGTTTCTATAAGTAGTGTAGCCGTAAAAGTAGATATTTTTATCTGGGTTTAGTTTGGTTTCATTTACTATAGCAATATCTATTAATGAGTTTTTAAAAGATCTTCTAGCTCCTTAGCTTGCGTGAGTATCCCGTTTGCATTCCATATGAAAACCCGAAGTATGTATTTCGTCACCGTAACGTTTGCGTTAGTCATAGTCGGTCGAGAAGTATTCGGTCACTCCCTCTAACAGTATCAAAAGTTTTTCAGTTTTTTCTGTTACCTCTCTAAGTCTAGTGAGGTATGGACTGAAATTGTGACGCCCACAAGTAACCATGGAAGCATGGTAAAGAACAACCAAGGAGTAACAAGAGAAAACAGATAGTTTTATTTTAATTTAGTCAAGTATAAAGGTAATGAAGATACATCATATATTCCCAAAATGGCATTAGAGAGCCAATTTGTAGTCTTGCTATGAACATCAATTCAAGATGATTTAAACTTAGTCTTCATAAATATACATCAGATATAAAGTCCCCAAAGGGAACATAGTTAAAGTAAAAACTCTAGATTATACATCCTATACAAGTCTCCTAAATATTTGCAGAAGACCATGAGACAAATGGTTGTTAGTTATACGAAATTGTGAAGCAATTAAATTTACTTTATATAAATAAATGCATTCTGCCAAGGCACACACAAAGATAATAAGATAAAGTGATTTAATCTAAAATATATAAATCTCAACAATTACCGTTGAAGTCTATTCCTAAACAACAATGGATAATTTAAATATATGATTTAAATTGAAGTATATAAATATATTTCATAAACCGCCGTTAGAACTTATACAACCTAACATGATAACTTGATTTGATTTAAATATATATACAATAATCAACGCAATTAAAACGTGCATACATTATCATAATAACGTCCCTGAAACTTGTAGATATACCAAATGTAATCGCTTAGCTGAACTAAGTGAAGATGAGAGCGCGCCACAAGTACACAAACAGTACTAACGCAAATCATGATTTCCCCTTAAAAACAAATATAATTGACTCGCGGTTCATGCGCGTCAAACCCCACCAGAAAACCCATATACAAAACATGATTTGTTTAAGGTAAGCCCAAACAACCATTTAGAAAAGAATCCCTCCCAATTATTTATATCAGAACAGAATTTTGAATAAAGTTTCCTAGCTCTAGTTTATATCGGCGCCCTCACCTTTGTGCAAGCCAGTGGTAAACAAAGAACAAATGAAGGGAGATGGCTAGCGTTCTCGAAGTTTAGCGATCAGTCCAGTAACCACTCGAAGTTTACAGAAAATCCCAGATGGCGGAACCGGAAACGATCTTGATCAAGCTAAGTCCTTGTTTGTTATGGGCAGGTCTTCGATGACGAGCGAGGCACTGACCAGCGTCTCGTTTCAGTCGATGTTGTGTAATCTCAGGGAGAGGATGTCATAGTGTGTTTGTGCTTCATCAGACGGTGAGTGTTGTAATTCCATATTACTGGGTGGTATGCGGTAGATGTTGTTATTTGTTGTAACATCGTTACAAAATGTGTTAGTATTATGAGAATATTTAGGTCCTTGAGCAGGTTAATGAGTTCTTTTATGTCTGAGATTGGGGAAGTGGTATTTTCTTGTTGTGGCTGTCTTTTGCGCCCCACCGTAACATCGGTACAGGAGCGGCCTCTGCGGGTTGTTTAGCTAATGGTTGGTCGGAGGGACAGCTTAACGGGTGCGCGGGATAGGAGGGCAGTTATTCCCGATGGTAGGGCGGCTGTGGAAGGTACTAGAAGCGTCTTGCGCAGCTGGCCGGGGAGAGAGCGTAGGACAGCGACGAGCATCAATTCATAGTGGTCAAACGCGTGTGAGTGTGTGGTGATGGCCCACTTCTCTTCCTACCACCCGTACCGGTAAGAACAGTACACATGGTGTCTCTATATCCACATACGCTTGAATATATGTAAGGGCTAGAACTCTAGTCCAGTACATATTAGGTTTGAATAAAATATAGCAAACCCTTTGACTGTAGTACATTCAGAGGGACAGACAGAAAGTAAGAGCCACATGTTTGAGTTTGAGAGCACATAAACGCCATTCATCGATCATAATATGGAGGAACTTAATTTTCACGATCACAATACTAAAAACACACACATTTTTATAAACAAGGATCTGAATCTGAAACAGTTCAACTTGATGTTTCTTTATATTTTTTACTTTCCTTCAACGCAAACCAATTTTCACAGAAAAAAATAAAGACGAGCCAGCAGTTTCCGATTAATCAACAGATCACCGAACTGCATCGGGAGCCACGTGGTCTAACGCGCTACTCTTGGGGATATCAAGATTCGAATATCGGTCGGGTGCACTGAGGGCAGTTTTTACAAAAAAATTAATTCCACTCTCCCTCCACGCAAAATTCAGTACACTTCTTTTAAGTATATCCTTCCTAATCCCTAAAACCTTTTGTGTAATTAGTAGTACATAGGCGTATAGCCCAAACGGGTAGTAATACTCGGTACTATATATATAGAGAGAGTGAGCACCGCGTATTAATATATATATACCGATTACTTACCCAGGCTAATGAGAACTATAATCGATCAGTCTCGAGGCTACTGAGTGATTTAAGGTCTCTCAACTTGTCGCAACAAAGATTAAAATTTCTTGTGTACACGGGGGGAAAAAATGGGGAAAAACTTTCTTATTGATTGGCACACTTGTATAAAATCATGATTTTATTGATGGTATTTCTTTTTATTTTGTGTTTGGATTTTTAAAGTAGTTTTTAATGCCTTCAATCACCTACCTCCTAATTAATGTTGTAAGTTACAATTCTTGCAAAACATGTCATACCAATTTGAGAACTTTTTTTAAAAAAAAAAAAGGGGGGGGGCCTCAAAAAACGTGAAGGTCCAGGGTCTATAAATTTTAAAAGATCCTGAGTTGTTGATGTTTGTTTTGTCTTGCAAATCCCACTAATTTATCCTTTAATGCTGCCTTCTTTCCCAAAGTCCTCATAGGTTTCTTTGAAGTAGAAATTTCCTCTAATTTCCTCTAATGGAGATTAAATATACATGTAGAAAATAGCTGTTAGTGCTCGGAAATACTGTGGCCAGCTTTAAAACTAAAATGTTGTTGTTTTGAAATCAACTACTTCTGAATATTAAGTAAGTTTTATATATATTGGACTACCTTGACAAACTTGTGGCTCACCAAACAAGAACTGAGTCACGCGTGTATTTTACAGGTCCCTGAGCGCATTCACGCGATGAACGCTAGCGTGAAGCTCCTCCTGATAGTGCGTGAGCCGGTGACACGCGCCATCTCGGACTACACGCAGCTGCGAAGTCACGCCACCTCGACCGCCTCCCTGCCAACGGTCTCCGCCGCTACGTCCCACAGGCGCTTCGAACAGCTGGTGCTTCGGCCGGACGGTTCTGTGAACCTCGCTTACCGCCCTCTCGCCATCTCCTTGTACCATTCCTTCCTGCACCGCTGGTTGGAGGTGTTTCAGCGACACCAGATCCTGGTGGTGAATGGCGACCTTCTTATCCAGGACCCGGTGTCGCAGCTCAACAAGATAGAGCAGTTCTTGGGTCTGGAGCCCCGGATAGGGCGACACAACTTCTACTTCAACCACACCAAGGGCTTCTACTGCCTCCGCAACGACACCGCGGACAAGTGTTTGAGGGAGAGCAAGGGCCGGAGACACCCCACAGTGGACCCCGTCGTCGTGACCAAGCTCCGCAAGTTCTTCAGTGAGCACAACCAGAAGTTCTACGAGCTCGTGGGAGAGGACATGGGCTGGCCGGAGGAGTAGCCGGGGAAGTCCCGCAAGGTTAATATCCCCCAATGACTGAATAACATGGTTATGGTCGGCTATGCCAACTTTTACAAACGATTATCATTTACAACAATATTCTCCATTGAAAGAAATTATTCTAATCTGCTTTTTAAACTCAGCTACTCAGTAATAAGGAGATCAAAACATATCTGTCTGATAAGACGAATAGTTGCAAGTTGTATTCTGTTTCAATTTTAATTTTATCGAATCCAAGAAAACTATTAATTTAATTGATAGTCTAACATAATTATATTGAGGAGCATGGTGGAATAAGTGGAACTAACGTGCTGACCTGTTGAACTTCTAAGCTCGTCAAAACACGCTCGCTTGTTCGTGCATCACATAGATGGAGCAAGTGATGTTATCCAAGCACAAAGTTAAAGTAACAAAACAAAATATTACACTTTAATAGGCCGGCCACAAAATGACACAAAATTGGGGTCAAGTATCCTGAACATTTAGCCCATGTACAAAATAAAATAATAAATATTATTAATTTCAAATAGATTCCTTAGTTGTATTTTGAGTATCGTTTTTCTATGATTTACACTCGTTTTTTCTTAAGCATGTGCCATTAGAGTGGCTAAGTATTGAACTAATCCAATTGATCAACATAAATAATATCAACTAAACAAAAATACGTAAATATAATGTGGTAACATGAGGCAAAACTATTTTTTGATAATAACCTATTAGTAGATTTAACTATCAAAATTAAAATAGGCTAGTCGGACTTCCCTTGGCAGCTGATTGTGAAAGAATATCCAACCTGGACCAATTACATTAGATAATTATTTGAAAATATGTTGATAAAATAATACTGTCTTAGACCAAAGCCATGAGACAAATACACAATTTAAGAATATGAATATACTGGTAATTATTTATATTTAAAATAACTTCAGTTGAAGATTTTTCAAACAAGATCAGTATTTACTGTCCGTTTACCCTGAAAGGCCTAACCTTGATGGACTACACTATGAGTCACAATAGTGGAACAATGCGAGATAAGCTTGCATCACGATCAACTTAACGTGCACGCAACGTAAAGCAAAGGTTTTCATCGTGTTTTTAAACGGAAGCCATCACGATACGGTTATCTTAACTTGTTACCAGGGAGAACTCTCATGTTACCGGTACGTGAACGTATCACATGTTCTAGACAGCCACGTCAACTGGACTGGTCAGTACTTCATTTGTTTGTTTTTATCTAATCAGACGACTTCTTCGGTACAGGCACGATGCATGTGGCGCTGGTAGTGGCAGAAGCTTGAAGTTTTCTCAAGGCAAACACATGTTTTATAAAATACTGTAACATCCAACTCGCCAGTAGTTCTATGACTTACAGTAAGAGATGGAATGTCAGTCGATGTCTTGTCGTTTACTTTAATAAAAATAACATATACTTCATTCACTACCAAAATAAAAGGTTTAGTGTCTCGTTTTATAACTTCACTTTTAACATTTTCAAAGCTAGAAATTACGTGTTTATCACACCATTCTCTAAACATCTTTTCATTTCTAACTAACAAACTTTCTGCGCGGATTTCTGAATCTTTTCTATTCTTAGGGACCTTCACAGTGAGATATGAAGGTTGACTTGGCAATATGTCATCTCCAAGTTTTGGTTTCTTACGGGGAACAATTATTGATTCACCATTATCCACAGGAAATACATCCTTCCTAATAATACATTTGTCCACGCAATGTTTGACACACACGGATGTATTATCTGTCACTACACATTTATCACGATGGATACATTTAATCAACTTCTCTCTCAGAACTCTATATTTAGGGAATCTAAATGGTGAATTATCTGTAGCATCATAATTGGATTTAAATCCAGGTACACAGCACGACCGACCCATTATAACAGTTAATACACCTTTTTAAACACGGGGAAAGAAGATTCAAACACACAAACTACACCAACTTAACGGAACTGACAAGACAGAAACTATAAAGTTGAAGTGTAATTACAACCAACCGATATCGACTAAAATCAATAGTTGCAGTAAGGCCTGAGTTCTGTAGGCCTTGCGTCAACTTAATCTCCCGAGGACAAACGAACAGCTATTTGAACGTAAAAATAGCAGATCAGGTCTAGATAGCTAAGGTTAATGGCTAGGGGGCTCGTTATGCTGACCACATGACACCCTCTATGCACAGAAGTTGGCACTAACCTCACCAGCAGGTCGTGGTGGCTCGTTGTGCTGACTACATGACACCCTCTATTCACAGAGGTTGGCACTAACCTCACCAGCAGGTCGTGGTGGCTCGTTCTGTATGACTCTATTAAGGGATAACGCCATTGAGTTTGTTTTATGAAGTACGCCCGCCCGTCCTAAGTGTGCGGAATACTTACCCCCTTCTCACGCTTTTAAAATACCATCAAATAATATCACATTAACTATAATTATTATCTTGTAGTGTATATATTAAATATATCATAAAACACCACATTTTCTAATTGCATAATGTATTAACATCCTTAAAATGATATAGTAAAATACCTCATTTTAAAATATTATAATATACTAACACATTTTAAATTATAATTATATAATAGTATTAGAGTAATACCACATTTTAAGACAAACAAAATAACAATCAGTAATTGGTATCTTGTTTATAAATACGATAATTCTTTTAATTTTTTTTAAATCCCCCAAATCTCTCGTGAGTACTGAATTATGAATACATGTTTCTGACGTGATTTTGGAACTTGACCTCAATCTTTGGATCATATTGGTCCTTGATTTTGTTTAGAAATGAGTTATTGAAAGTATATTTTTATAATCCATATTGGAAGTTGTTGAGGATTGTTGTTAACTATTATATGGACCCACGGTACCCCACGGACAACCCCCCCTCCCCCTCCCCCCATTATTTAATAGTATATTTTAAAACAAATCTAGTAGGTACTTGAATTGTTTTATTCTAATGAGCAATCATTGCCTTTTTAATGCATATTTGAACGGATTGTTATGTATGTATTTTATTTACAAAACTTTGGCTTTGTATGATATCTAGAGGCGGATATAACCGTAATTATCAAATATAACAGTGTTGCTATTTAATTCATCAATTTGTACTTGGGGCTAGTTATTTATATTAATTAATAACCCTCAAAAAAAAAAACGTCGGTCAAATGTTGATATGACGTTTAAAATCTGGTGGGAAATTATTGTTAATTTTTTTATATATTTGTACACAGTTTGCGATAAAATGATGACACAAATAAGAAACTACAAAATAATGCAATTTAAATAGACTAATTTTTACCCAAATTTGTTCAAAATGCTTGTAAATGATTGACCTCTTTCGGAGATGTTTGATTTGATAGTTCAAAGTCTAGATATTTTGTATGTGGAGCTTTGTGTATGTCGGAAAAGTGTTCAAAGGAAGCCATGTTTAAACAAGAACTGTTGAAATGATATTATATTTATATTAGTGGAACACACACGCATGCAGTAACTTATGTTACACTCCCCAGGGCACAGATAACCAAATATAAATTATATTATCAAATAAAAACTTTAGATTTGATTTATATGGTTACGGTGTTGCTCAGAAGTCGTAAATACTTGTTGTAGGTAGCATTATAATCAAGTGACACGAATTAAAGTGATTTAATTGTTGAAATCAAAATAAGATCAATGGTGATAATAAATTAGATTCACCACTAGAACTTAATGAATTAAATATTAAAAGTGAAAACTATAATAAGCTATTCCTTTATTTCGTTTTTATGTGTACGGCAAAACGAGTATTGTTTAATTTACTTTGATTTGGCAAGTAGAAAACCCATCTCCCCTTCTTCTTCTTCCCACGGTAGCTTTCAAGATTTGAGATCTGATCTAGTTCTTATTCGCTGGATAAAGCCTCAATTAAATTCCATTGAGTATAACTCAACAGTAAACAAAATGTTGTTGGGTGTAAAATAACATTAAGACTTTAGATAAATAGAGAAGGTTGAGGAAACTGAAACTAAATTGGTGTTGACAAATCCCAACTTAGGCGGTAACTCACCTGACTTACCTATCAGGGTCAAACAATATATTAATTAAACACGGCCCGGGCTTAGTAAAGTACATTCAGCACTCAAATATACCTGGATGACAGCTCAAAAAGCTACTAGAAACAACCCCTAATGTATCCCTACGCCAACAGCTGACATCCGTCACTTTGAATAACTGTAATGAAAACGCATGGTAATGTATGAAAGTTATAACTAACCACAGTAATTTAGGCCAGTATTATTTATATATTTATTTGAGTTTGGGTACAAAGCTTGTTTATAGTTTTATTACACTAAAAAAAGTATTGTCCGTATTTTCACAAAAAATATTGATTTAAATATCTTCAAGTACTATAAAACAATAATAAAATAAAGTATTATATATTTAAAAAATGACAAGTATTTTTTATTTTCCAGGTAAATACGATGCCCGTGTTAAAAGGTATTAGTCTATGCACAATAATACACATTATCGAAAATAGGTGTTCCAAAACGAGGAATAAGAATTGTTAATTATGTTTAAATTATTGTTTCGGATTGGATATATTTTCTATTAAAAGTAATGAAATAGTGTGAGAAAATTTAAGTTTACATTATTTTAAATGTAAAATATAACATGTAATCAAAACACTTTTGATTTATAACAAAACAGTTATCTTGTAAAAGTGTCGGCAACCCAAAAACTAAACATTAATTTTCCAACTGTCAGAAGAACCAACTCTCTATTCTAGTCACAAAACGAGCGCTGTACACATATATCAACCCCTACTACCCAACTAGAGGTTAAAACCAATTGTAACGTTCCTACCATTATATTTTCTTCAAATTCCAGCTAAAAATAAATAACGTTATTATAATTTAGGAAACCCTAGGTCGACTTGTTCACATATCATAGATTGTAAATGTGTTTAGTTTGTCCGTGGGGTGTTTTATATCGTGACAAGGTGCCTCTTTGTGATATTAAAACAAATTTAATAATATAGAAAATCTTGGTCCCGCAGATCTGGTTGAGAGTCAGACATTTTACAGCCTCTATGAAAAACTTTAAAAAGAGTCATATTTCCTATCTATATTAAATTAATCACATCTAATAGTTTGCTTAAGGACGAGGCTCATCAAAATATAATCAGTGCTATAGAGTTCTAATTAAACCAATTGTCATTGACATCTAAACAAAGCCCAAATGCAGTGATTTAATCAAAAACTGAAGCTACTTTGATATAGCTGTATATACTGGGGTGTTATTTAAAATTTATTTGAATTACAGTTAACTTGTCGGTGACCTGGCGGTCTAGGGGTAAGGTGTCAGACTTCTATGCTGGCGGCCGGGGTTCAATCCTCGTTCCCGGCACAGATTTATCTGATTACCAAACCCTTCCTTCCCCTCTGACAATACATCTTGTGAATGTGGGGAATACCAGGCCTCCACCGTGGTTCGGATTCCACGTTAAACTGTAGGTCCTCCATTTCATCTCACAATCACCCTACCATTACACATTAGCATAAGTGCGTATAACCCGAACGGGTAGTAAGACGCGGTGCTAATAATAATAATAATACAGTTAACTCAGTAATTGCAATTATTGGGAATTTTCATATTTTTTTATATTATTATTTATTTGAAAATTAATGTATCGCATCAAACTCATTATACAAATTTCAACAAATGTATGAAATAATCTTAATGGTCTATATTTTAATTATTATATACATTCTAAAATAATGTGACGAGATCGAGCCCTCATTCAAGTGTGTATCAAGATTCATATTTCCATCTATCTAACTAACGACAAAACATTCCTAGCGAAATGTTATTAAAAATCCACAGTAAACTTTGATCGTGTGTTACAGTTATTCTTATTGCTAGAAATAAATCACAAAGAGACACTTTTAAAGTAATGTCATGAGCATATCTTAAATGTTTTATCATGTAAGTGTATTATAATAAGATAAAATGTTGAACACTGAATACAAATTAATTAATAAAATTGTCAAATGAAAACCATACATATCATGTGAAGACTTAAAGCAATATGCTCTATTATATAGTTACCAAAATAAATCATAATGTATGTAAGTTTGTAAGAATAATGTTTAGTTATAAGCATTTAAAATGAAATATAACAAAAAGGGGGGGGG
>CABEEJ010009342.1:0-17017 GCA_901482245.1 Timema douglasi
CAGATAAATCTATGCCGGGACCGAGGATTGAACCCCGGCCGCCAGCACAAAAGTCTGACACCTTACCCCTAGACCGCCAGGTCACCGTTTGCGATATCGACAACCCGTATTGTTAATTATGTTTACAACTTGCGATATCAACAAGTTTCTGTGGCCATGTGGTCTAAGGCGTTACTCTCGCAGTAGACTAGACTGCCGATGACGGGGAGATAGGGTTTCGAATCTCGGTCAGGTTGGGCGTGCTCGAGTTCCTCCACTCGGTGTGTTGGGGGTGGAAGGAGGGATATAATTACTTCACTTTGTCAGTGGAGAGGTGGAAAGGAGGGGAGGGGGGTGAGTTCCTTCACGACACCCGAAAGAATGGATTGTAAGTATAGTTGGTTATTTTCTACATATCCTTATGGTTCTCAACCAACCTAACTTAACCTAACTTTTCATGCGTTAACGAATCTCGTTTTTATTTAATTTTGTGATTTAATTGTGTGAAGATTTCCTCCTTGAGGTGCCGTGGAGGAACTCGACCACCATTATCGGACTAATTATCTCCGTGGAGGAACTCGACCACCATTATCGGACTAATTATCTCCGTGGAGGAGCTTGACCACCATTATCGGACTAATTATCTCCGTGGAGGAGCTTGACCACCATTATCGGACTAATTATCTCCGTGGAGGAACTTGACCACCATTGTCGGACTAATTATCTCCGTGGAGGAACTTGACCACCATTAGCGTAATTAGCGCATAAGCGTATAAACCGAAACGGTTGTAAGACGCGGCGCTAAAAGAAGATCTTGCAATATATTACTTACAACCTAAAATAAATTGTAGCCGAAGAAAGTCGACAAGATTACTATAGTAGGCCTATAGTTGTAAATTAGGCGGTCTAGCATTAAATGAATTAGGGATGAGTAATGTCATAGGTCATCTATCATCTATCCGCATTTGAGTGGAAGGAGAGTGTAAAACTATTTAGGAAAAACACCCTCAGAACCAACCGGGGTTCAAACCCCAATCTCCCTGTCATCCGTAGTCTGGTCTAACATGAGAGTGAAATCTTAGACTATGCGGCCATTGAATCAGGCATCAGCCGAAACTTTTGGATAAATGTCGCTTCCTAAACGTGATATTTTGATAGTACGGTATATTGTCATACGCCAAGGACTTCTTGGGATTTTGTTTACCAGCCCTAAAATTAAGGGGGGGGTTTTACATATGATGGATTTAGAAAAATTACAAATATTTCGAGAATAGCCCTAAAGATTGTATACAAAATGTAGGTATAAGTTATCGTGTTAATGTTTTATTTGGTAATTTTTTTTATAAAACTTTATATATTTTTTGGTATTTAACATGCATGCACTTGGTGACCTGGTGGTCTAGGGGTAAGGTGTCAGACTTCTGTGCTGGCGGCCGGGGTTCAATCCTCGGTCCCGGCACAGATTTATCTGATTACCAAACCCTTCCTTCACCTCTGACAAGACATCTTGTGAATGTGGGGAATGCCAGGCCTCCACCGTGGTTCGGATTCCACGTTAAACTGTAGGTCCTCCATTTCATCTCACAATCACCCTACCATTACACATTAGCGTAAGTGCGTATAACCCGAACGGGTAGTAAGACGTGGTGCTAATAATAATAATAATAATAATAATAATAATAATAATAATAATAATAATAATAATAACAACAACATGCACTTTATGAACTGACTAATTATATCAGCACATGAGAATTTCTAAGAGCGAGAGTGAAAGGTCCTTCCAATCTTACCGGGAAAGGTATTTTACCTGCCACAATCGACACGGGACCGACGGATTTATTTCCACTCCTCAGGAAGTTGTGCTACGGGTTTTTATCGCTCAAGATAAATCCATTGACCTCTGCTGGGTTTGAACCATGAACAATGGATCTTAAGGTGAACACCTTACCCCTATAACTAGATTCAATGATAGCATACTGATGACTTATCTTTAAAATTTTGAAATGTTTAAAAAATGGCTTTAAATAATTTGTTTAAAATAGTTATAATAGACTATCTAGGAATGTATTACATCATAAATAAGTACGTTTGTTCGTTTAGGTTAGCAAACCATTTGATTGTAGTTTATTAATAAACAATTTTTTTGTCACCGCATCTTACTACCCGTTCGGGCTATACACACATATACTAATTACACTAATATGTTAGGGATCGAGAAGTTTTAACTTAAAGGAAGTGAACCTACATTTTCTTGTTGAGAGAGTGGAAAATATTTTATGAAAAACACCCTTAGTAAATCCGACAGGGATTCGAACGCTAATCTCTTCGTCATCGACAGTCCAGTCTACAGCGAGACTGATGGCTTAAGACTAATCTACCCCCGAAGTGGGGTTGAAGTTTTGAAATTATTAGTTTATTTCGTGTATAATTAAATGAATAATTATTCGTGAGAGTCTGATGCACGTGCTATTACTTATTCAATGACGTCATCGCAATATCTCTGTCTTCCTCCCTATTTAATTTTAGTCTATAATACAAATTGATAAAAATAAATAAAAAGGAAAAATAACCTGAAAAGTGTAAATTTAAAAAGAAACCCCAATTAGGGAGAAAGGTAAAATGTGGCGAGATTCCAACGTACAGAGGTGAAATCTTCCTTTCTTTTATATTCTATAATAGGAATAGTAAAAAACACGTTTTAACATACAGTTTAACACAATTTGAGTACTATTTAAAAATGTACTATGTAAATGTGTTTTTGACTATTTATACTAAAGAAGACGGTGACCTAATGGTCTAGGGGTAAGGTGTCAAGACTTCTGTGCTGGCGGCCGGGGTTCAATCCTCGGTCGCGGCAAAGATTTATCTGATTACCAAACCCTTCCTTCACCTCTGACAAGACATCTTGTGAATGTGAGGAATGCCAGGCCTCCACCGTGGTTCGGATCCCACGTTAAACTGTAGGTCTTCCATTTCCTCTCACAATCACCCTACCATTACACATTAGCGTGAGTGCGTATCACCCGAACGGGTAGTAAGACGCGGTGCTAATAATAATAATACGAAAGAAGGAAGATGTCATTTTTGTGCATAGGATTCTTCCCACATTTTTGCCTAATTCTTTAGGTGGCCTTTCTTCATTAAATTTACACTTATTAGTTTATTTTTTATTGTCCTTTATTTCTACCAATTTCCATTATTATAACATTATTTAATCAATGGGTGACCAGTTCGGTGAACGTTAAACTGTCTCCCTATTCAAAGTATATTTAGCACAAAAGATGCACCAAATATGGTAACAGATGTCACGCCACAAAATACCGCGAAGCTGGTAAGTGAACGAGTTGTCCCCTTTACCCCCTCAAATCACTAGCAGATTAAGTTCGCCATTTCGTCTAGAAATATGATACTGTATATTCTGGCACGTTCACGAAACTGTCGTAAACAAGGGTTATTTACCCAGCCACGATTTCTATTTTTGGGGGGTTTTTGGGGGTATTTGGGGGATGGGGAAAGCTAAACTTATCTGAGAGTTAGAAAGAAAAAAAAGGCCACTAAGTCCATTTCATATTCATACGCAAAACCATGTGTTATTCATTTTGAAATATAAAACTATACAAGAAAGTGCGGTGTCCTGCCCCTTTATCGATCTAGCTATTTATTATAAGCTATATACCTATTTATATTACATAACACTATTAATCTAAATCCATCCCTCCATCTATATAGCACCATCTAGCTCTCCCTCATCTATATATTTCCATCTATTGGTCTAAATCTTTATGTGTATGTATATATATATATATATATATATACCCTTCTATCTATTTATAAATCTCTATCTAGATATCCTTGTATATATCCTTATTTTTATATATATATCCTTATATATATATATATATCTTCATCTATCTAATCTATCTACCCTTATATATACATATATAAATATTATGATTATTATTATTATTATTATTGTTATTATTATTATTATTATTATTATTATTATTAGCACCGCGTCTTACTACCCGTTCGGGCTATACGCACGCTAATGTGTAATGGTAGGGTGATTATGAGATGAAATGAAGGACCTACAGTTTAACGTGGAATCCGAACCACGGCGGAGGCCTGGCATTCCCCACGTTCACAAGAACATAAATATTCATCTAGCTATTGCTCTATCTATATATATATCTCTTCATCTATCTATCCTTCTATATACATAGATATATATCTCTATCTAGCTATCCTTATATATATATATATATCTTCATCTATCTATCCTTCTATACACATAGCTTTATATCTCCATCTAGCTATCCTATATATATTCATATATCTATCATTCTATATACATAGATATATATCTCCATCTAGCTATCCTATATATATTCATATATCTATCCTTCTATATACATAGATATATATCTCCATCTAGCTATCCTATATATATTCATATATCTATCCTTCTATATATATTTATATCTCCATCTAGCTATCCTCTGTTTATCTATATTTATCCCCCTTGATAATTGACTACCGCAAAACACGTTCTATAAACCACTGTAAGGGCAACACGACGGGGAATTCTCTCCTTGGAAGACAAAGGGAGGGGGTTGAAGGAAGGGGGGGGGGATTTCATCAGGTTCGTGTGGTAGCCCTGGGTAGGTTAGGGAAATCTAATCCGACGCTCGACTGTTTCGCTATGGAGTTGGTTTTTGGCGAAAGCCTTGTAGAGGGGGGAAAGGTTTCCCGAACGATAAGAGGATTTAGTTTGAGGCCGTATGATTGGCAACCCTGTGTTCAGTATTAACACCACATCACAAGCACCACTGGTTTAATCTCTTTCCGCTAACCAACCCCCCCTACCTATACTACCCTTATAAAAGGGTAGGTTGTCATAAGCTACTGTTATTTTTTATACCCTGTTTTTCTATGCATCGCTATATAAAAACACATTCACAATGTTGGGGATAAAGTTAACGTGTTTGTGTGCGTGTTTTTAAAACGCCCTACCCCTAGCCCCCACCCCCCCAACCATCCACTTATCCCCCCTTTATTTTTTAACGTAGGTCCCTTGCCTTCTGTGTTCTATTTTATTTTATTTGTAAACCCTACGACCTAAAAACAATTTCAAAAAACTACTGTCTCGCTTATTTAGTGATTAATTAATATTATTATTTTTTTGTAATGTTTTAAAATCCTTTACGTTGATATTTTTGGTTGGTTGGCCAGTGCTTTTAAAAATAATACCAAAAAAAAGACTGTTTGAAACAAAATATTTCACTTTGGATTAGTGAATTTTGCCTTTGGTAAACGTTCACAGTTGAGTAAAATAAACAATAATATTAAAGTAACAAATATATATTGTTACGCTTCGTGGAGATTATGTTTGATGAAGTGGACTAAATAAGTGGATACTGTTTTGAGTAGCCTAGGTTTGGTTAGGGTGTTTAGTTCGTCGTTTGTATTATTAGAACATCGTTTTAAAACTGGGAATTGTAGAAACCGTGAAAACTCCCCGAATAATTAAAGAATTTTATTCATTGTAGTAGAATATATTTTAGCAGACATAAAAGACCTTACTATCATCTATTTACCAAAAATTATAAAAAAAAATTGTACAGAATTCCGCACGGATTTTCTCGCTCTATTTTTTGAAAATAGAGATATCTACTCAAAACTCGTAATATATGTGAAACGAAATAATATACACCAGCAAACCCAAGAATAAATTGCACTATAGTTATGTAAATTTTTTTTTGAATCCCGGCTTTAAATTTTATAATTTTATTTTTAAAGAATTAATGTCCTCATTTGTATGTTTGGAACGATAAAAAAAGATCAATATTGGGTCCACAAGGGTCAAAACTTTGTATTAAAATTGCGACTTCCGTTTAAAATTGTCGACATTTTATTAGGTGTTGCACATCTTCATGTCATCCATTGCTATTAAATTCCTCATTTATAAATGTTGACCAATAATAAATGTAAACATTGTCTATTGAGTCTAAAATGGATATAGATAATTGTTGTACAAACTTTTCTCCTAAGAGGTTTAAAGGAAAAACAACATAAACCTTTTGAGAGACTTACTTATATTTAATTACTCTTTGGCATTGGAGAATTATTGCGGGAAAACCTAAGTAGTATCTCTTTACAACTAAAGCTCACAAAATTGTATTAATATATTTGCCAATATCTCAGAAACTGTTGGTTTTATTAAAAATATATTCCATATAAAAGTTTTTTATTTTTAATAGTACTACAATTTTGCAATGATAAATTATTTAGTATCTCAATTAATTGCGGAGATACGGAAATTTCAGCTTCTGTAAAGTACTCTAAAATTCATTTTCATGGAAAAATGAAAATATCCTGTTTATTTATAATCTTAATCAACGCCTTGATACGAATTTTAATCAAAATCGTTAGAGCCGATTTTAAGAAAATCTATTTTTTCTCTTTTCACCCTAGACTAGCGATTTCCACTTGTCGAGAAAATGTAATTTTGTTTTGATTTTCAAAAGTTTACTAAGCAGGATTGTTTTGAATTTTTTTGGTCACTTCTCTCCATATCTGTGAATATGAAACGATTACGCTGATGTTCTAAGAATAAGGAAGGTTTACTTTAGAGAAATTGTATCAGCATTTGCATGGAGGACGAGTGAGGAAAGCCTTTGGTACACCTTAACCGAGTTTTTTACCCCAACATCCCCATCATCGGCAGTCCAGTATATATCGAGAGTAACATCTTAAACCACGTGACCCCCATTGTTATTGTGTTTGAAGAGTCTCCCGTAGGAGGTCGGGATTCGATTCATATTTCGGTCGGCTTTACTTTATTTTCCAAATTGTTATTTCAACAAATCTCTTCTCGAAAGGGCGAGGTGAGGTGGAATGGGTGAGGGCTAAATTCATTTTAAAAACACCTTCCTCATCCTTTGCTCTTATATTATTGTAAGTTACATGTTTCACTAACATGGCATTTAACACTTAAAAAACAAATATTCTATAAAATCCGATTGAGTTTGGAGTTTGACTTTGGTAATTTGTTTAGTTAGTGTCATCACGCATCGCTTTCCAAATAACTTAAATTGACTATATCACATCATGACTTACAAACAGACTCAACACAAGCTTAATCCAGAGTGATAATTTCTCAAATGATAAATCATTAACAGAGTCAGGAATATAACTCGGGACCTCTGGCTAGGTAGTCAACTTTAAGATTTAAAAAATTCAAACACATTTTATTGAAGTCAACATCATTAGCATTTTATTTTATAAAAAGACAACTTAGTATCACATATCTTGACGTATGAACACGTGAAAGTAGGTTAGGTCTATAAACTTTTCTACAGTAGCTCATGGCTTCTTTGGTGCTGACTGACAGCTCACAGCTGACTTATGACAGTCAACATTTAGGTATATACCTAAATTTTGACTGTCAGAAGTAACAGCTGCTAAACACATGTTTTTGCAGATAATATGGTTCGGCGTAGGGATACATAATTTGTTTTGGTAGCTTTTCAAAGCCATCAGCTGTCAGCTATGAGCTGTCAGTCAGCACCAAAGAAGCCATGGGGCTACTGTAGCTGTCAACAAGACACTTATTCGCGTTGGTGGCCGCGTGGTCTGACGCGCTACTCTTGTAGTAGACTAGACTGTGGCTCAAGGTTATAATCTCGGTTGGATGTACTAAGGAGATTTTTCCAAAGTAGTTTTCCACTATCTATTCATGCAAATGTGGGTACACTTCTTATAAAATTTAAACTTCCTCATACCTATCACATTAACTTGATTAGTTTATAAGTAAATACCATGAACGGGTAGTAAGACTCGGTGCTAAAGAAATTAGCTCCTCATTATATAGATCAGACTATAATAATAATAGTAATAATAATATTTAGCACCGCGTCTTACTACCCGTTCGGGCTATACGCTTTAAGTACTAATTACGCTAATGGATTAGGAATTGGGAAGGTTGAATTAGAGGAAGTGAACCCGCATTTGCGTGGGGGGAGAGTGGAAAACCATTTCGGAAAAACCACCCCCAGTTCACCCCACCGAGATTCGAACCTCGATCTCCCCGTCCTCAGCAGTCGAGCTCAACACGACAAGCGCGTCAGCCAATGAGACTATAGATCCAGCCAGATGTGCTATCAGAGGAGTCTCCCAGAGGAGCTTGCTAAGCTCCTGAGGTTACTCCTCCAAGCACTCGACCAAGGTCTAAACTCCCTCTTTCTGTTGTCGGATTGAAACGTCGAGTCTGGCGGAGTGTCGAATTAAGGGGGGGGGAGGGACGTGATGGACCAGACCAGTCACAAACCTGGGTAGGGAAGAGGGAGAGGGGGGGATCTAGGATTACAACCCCCCCCCTCCCGACACCCCCGACATATGTTCATTCTCTCCAGTGATGTGAGGGTCCTCGGATCGGGACCTCCTCTTAGTTAATTAGCTCGTCACAACTACCATCCAGCAGGAACTAGAGACCGCACACAGAGTCGTGTCGTGGAGTGTTGCCAAGGTAAGCAGAGTTAGTTTAAACTGTACCTGTGACTTGTTCTCGTCACTCAGTAGAACACTCGTTGACAGTGTCTTGTCGCAGAGTGTTGGCAGGGTAAGCAGAGTTAGTTTAAACTGTACCTGTGAATTGTTCCCATCACTCAGTAGAACACTCATTAACAGTGTCTTGTCGCAGAGTGTTGCCAGGGTAAGCAGAGTTAGTTTAAACTGTACCTGTGAATTGTTCCCATCACTCAGTAGAACACTCATTAACAGTGTCGTGGAGTGTTGCCAGGGCAAGCAGAGTTAGTTTAAACTGTACCTGTGAATTGTTCCCATCACTCAGTAGAACACTCATTAACAGTGTCGTGTCGTGGAGTGTTGCCAAGGTAAGCAGAGTTAATTTAAACTGCACCTGTGAATTGTTCTCATCACTCAGTAGAACACTCATTGACAGTGTCGTGTCGTGGAGTGTTACCAGGGTAAGCAGAGTTAGTTTAAACTGTACCTGTGAATTGTTCTCATCACTCAGTAGAACACTCATTGACAGTGTCGTGTCGTGGAGTGTTGCCAGGGTAAGCAGAGCTAGTTTAAACTGTACCTGTGAATTGTTCTCATCATTCAGTAGAACACTCATTGACAGTGTAGTGTCGTGGAGTGTTGCCAGGGTAAGCAGAGCTAGTTTAAACTGTACCTGTGAATTGTTCTCATCATTCAGTAGAACACTCATCGACAGTGTCGTGTCGTGGAGTGTTGCCAGGGTAAGCAGAGCTAGTTTAAACTGTACCTGTGAATTGTTCTCATCACTCAGTAGAACACTCATTGACAGTGTCGTGTCGTGGAGTGTTGCCAAGGTAAGCAGAGTTAGTTTAAACTGTACCTGTGAATTGTTCTCATCATTCAGTATAACACTCATTGGTCGGATATCAACGAACATACATTCCCATGTGAGGTATATAAAACAGAGCTTATGTATGACTGGTCAAATGGTGACAGAGTGGAGGGAACACGTCACAGGGACAGTTTCAACTAACTTTACTCACCCTCAAAACATTATAAAGCTCTACTATGTCACGAGGATAAAAGCTCATGTTTTAATTCCTTGATTCTCATGAAAAATATCCAGAAACTTTTGAGAATACTAAGTGTAGAAAATTAATCTAAACATTTCTATTGGAGCAATACGTTATTAATATATTTTTGCCCAAAAAGTTATTTGTTTAAAAAAATATACCTTAATAATTCGCGTTTCCTTACATGCCACTTTAACTGCCAAGCGCCTGTAAAACACAAAAGGAAATAAAGTAAAACATCTCCCCTTCGTGTTGGTAAGCCTCCCCTACACTTTCCACCCGCCCCTGAAGATGGGGATGATAAGACATGTTCACTTTTCAACCCTCACAACAAGTCTGACAAAACATCCCTCAACCAAAATAACGGAGACTTTCACTTCCACAAGACGCTGTTCCTAGAATATATCTATCTATCTATCTTCCATCTGAGCTCCGATTCTAACAGCTGCCATCCGGACAAGGAGCTGAGTGGTGTGGGATGCCGAATAATGTCTCAGGAGACACCGGTTCATTACCTAGGAGTGACTAAATATATTCGAAACTTGTTATTATTATTATTATTATTAGCACCGCGTCTTACTACCCGTTCGGGTTATACGCATTTACGCTAATGTGTAATGGTAGGGTGATTGTGAGAAGAAATGGAGGACCTACAGTTTAACGTGGAATCCGAACCATGGTGGAGGCCTAGCAGTCCCCACATTCACAAGATGTCTTGTCAGAGGTGAAGGAAGGGTTTGGTAATCAGAATGTTTCTAAAAGAAGATGTTTGTGCTGTCAATCTTTCCCCTTGGAAGATATTTTGGTAGATCCCTCTCAATTCCGTTTCACAACGATAAACCCACCAAATTTTGGAAATAAACAACTCTTGCAAACATTATACATACTGAGCTCCGAATAAAACTAAATAACATCTTTATAAAAGATTTGGTGTTATGTTACCACAACTGATTATTGGTTGGTTTGTTGGGTGTTTTTTTTTTACCCCACCTTGGTTCAAATCTACGCTTGTCATAACTTAAAAATCTGACAGATGTTAATATTACACAAGACATTCTTTTCAAAATGAAAAATAAAATAAAAGGAAAGGTGTTTTCTTGTTAGGGTGAAGAAAAGGGTGGCAGGGAATGCCAGAATGTTTGTTTAAGGTTTGACAAATAAGTGTATTTTTTGTGTATAGCGTGAACAAATAAAAATAAAAATAAGAATTTGAGAAGCACCGTACTGTACCACTATAGAAGTGTAAAATGTTGATTTTTTTTATGTTAATATATTTGTTATACAACTATCAAACTGTATTTTCAAACGGCTAGGATCTAAGTTCTATTAATTCGCTCACTGGCGCTTTATCGGTGTGTCTAGTGTCATCATAAAAGAGTGTACCCCAATGTTGGGGTGTCTGCCCCTACCCAACACACACTACCACCCCTATTACTCGTGTTTTGACACCTCAAAAGCACCCTTTACCCCAAACTCTTCCAGTCGCGCTGGGCAAAAAAAAAACAGGGGTCCTAGGAAGGTTTATCTAGACCTAGCGGGATAAAGAAGTACTAGCGTCATCGCCATCTTGGATTGTGCGAGTAGTTTGGAGGGGGGGAGGGCTAGACCTAATCTAAATGATAGCGCTTAATATAGAGTTAATCGCTATGGTCGAAACGACCGCCTCTATAGTCTACTGGTCGGAGTTCTTGGCTATAGATCCTGAGGTCTAGGTTCAACTCCTGGTGCTTCAATATTTTCTGTAAAGCATTGGGTCTTTATTGGGGTCAACTCAGCCTCGTGTGGACAAACGAGCTACTTGAATGAAAAAAAGTAGCAGCTCTGCTATAAAAGACTGAGATCAATTGCGGGAGGGTTCGTTGGGCAGACCACATGACACCCTCCATCCACATATGTTGGAACTATCTTCGCCAACAGTCGGTATGGCGTAGTTGCAGATTGACGTCATTGGAGGTAGTCGAAACGTGATAGGAAAATTCTTTCAACCCACACCGGTGGGCACGCAGTCTAAATGTCAGGCTTATTTAGTCTGGTATAACGCTGATGTGGAGGTCGGAGATCAAATGCTGGGTGCACTAAGGATTTTTTTTCCCCCTAATGGCTTACCCACTCTCCATCCATGCAAGTTCTGGTTATTTTTTCTTTAGATCATACCTACCCTATCTCCGTCCCCTAGCGTAGTTAATATAACTTAATTGGCTAATGAAACGCAACGGAAAAAAATCTCAAATTAAATGTGGAATATCCGGCCTCGAAAAAAAGTTCTACAGTTTTGTCTTAGGTCCTCTCAGAGGCGGATCCAGATAATTTTCATAGGGGGAGTAATAATTATTCTGACAGCTCACAGCTGACTTCTGACAGTCAAAATTTAGGTATATACCTAAATTTTGATCGCCAGAAGTGACATCTGCTAAACACATGTTTTCGCAGAGCATTTGGTTCGGCGTAGGGATACATAATTTGGTCTGGTAAATTTTCAAAGCCATCAGCTGTCAGCTGTGAGCTGTCAGTCAGCACCAAAGAAGCCATGGAGCTACTGTACTTACAATGTAGATTTCTGTTTGAAGCCATTTAATATCTCATTCATATTTGATATTATGAATGTTTTAAGCCATGGTCATCCTCTCTAATTTTTTTAAATCAAATAGTTTTTATAAACTATATGGAGTGGCCTTCCTGCAGCAAGTTTTTGAAAAATGGTTTACGATTTTTTTAAAAATTAGATTCTCTTACAAGCCATTTAAATGGTTCTTTACCTTGAAATTTGTCAAATTTGGAGGCCCCTCAAAGCTATTAAAAGTGATCCTTACCTTAATTTTTTACGATAATTAGATACCTCTAGAAGATAGTCTTTGAAGTGGTCTTTCACACCAAAATTTTGAAAATTGAATTATTTCAGAAACTAGGCTAGGCCTGAAAATTTTTCAAAATGACATGCATCTAGAAGTTATTTAAAGTTGTCCTCCCTTAAACATTTTTGTAATTTGGATGACCTTGGAGGTTATTTAGAGCTTTCCTTCTCCGACTTTTTCTACCAGTCTCTAGTCTAGTAGTTATTTTAGTTATTTAAAGCGGTCTACTCCGGCAAATGTTTGACAATAGAATGCATCTAGAAGTCATTTGAAGTTTAATTTAAGGCCAACTCTCAGGTTCATAATAGATTATATCAGAGGATTTGAAATTATCTAGGGGGATAAGCTATCCCAGGGAGGGTGAAATCATTTCCAGGGGGGCAGAACCCCCCACAGTTTCGCCATTCCTGCTGTCTATACAAACTATATATTTGGTACTCGTGGATGATATGCTCTCGTGCGATTATTAGTCTTCTTTGATGTGTGGTAGTCTACCGTCTCTACGCGGAACAATGTTAGTTACTCGCTATGCTCGACAAATATTCTTATGGGAAAACGAAAATATTTTCCACACTTGCGTTAGTCATATCGAACATTGAGTAAACGTGGACGAATAACGCACGTGTGGGCCCGGCTTAAAAGGTGTCTGCGCGTAAAAAGATTTTTAAAAAAAGTGTATAATTGATCTGTATTGTATTTTTTTTCTAAAATTTGAACTTTCATTTTGTTTTGATTTTGTATCGATTTTCTAACTTTCACAGGAGGGGTCAACCGACCCTTTGACTGCACCCCCCCTCTCCCCGAATCCGCATCTGGGGTCTTTTCACACTGGAAGACAAGGGTCGATAATTCTGTAGTTCTGACAACTAGCAGCCAGCAGTTTGTTGATTGTAGTTCTGACAACTATCGGCCAGCAGTCTGTTGATTGTAGTTCTGACGGCCAGCAGTTTGTTGATTGTAGTTCTGACAACTATCGGCCAGCAGTCTGTTGATTGTAGTTCTGACGACCAGCAGTTTGTTGATTGTAGTTCTGACAACTAACGGCCAGCATTCTGTTGATTGTAGTTCTGATGGCCAGCAGTGTGTTGATTGTAGTTCTGACAACTAACGGCCAGCATTCTGTTGATTGTAGTTCTGACGGCCAGCAGTGTGTTGATTAGTAGTTCTGACAACTAACGGCCAGCATTCTGTTGATTGTAGTTCTGATGGCCAGCAGTTTGTTGATTGTAGTTCTGACAACTAACGGCCAGCATTCTGTTGATTGTAGTTCTGACGGCCAGCAGTCTGTTTATTGTATGTACTTATAACAGTTAAAAGTCAGTTGTTTATTCGACTGCCAAAGATGGAAAGATCGGGTCTACTGAGGGTGGGTTAAACTAAATGATTTTCCACTCTCTCTTCACGCAAATTCGAGTACACTTTTTCTACATTCAACCTTCCTTATTCCTATCACATCAG
Organism: Timema douglasi; assembly: GCA_901482245.1. Lineage (NCBI taxonomy): Eukaryota > Metazoa > Arthropoda > Insecta > Phasmatodea > Timematidae > Timema > Timema douglasi. The sequence goes on from CABEEJ010009342.1 coordinate 13,871, forward strand.
TGTAATAATTAGTATATAACGTAGAACGCAAATTGGTATCTAGACAGGGTGCTAAAAAAAACTGTATTATAACATTTTAGATATGAACATATTTACATTTTATATTAACGGTTTGATTCACATTATTTAACTCGACCATGCAAACTGGGGAACTGTGTTATTAACGATCAAGTCATCCCTTAGATAGTTTTTATGATTATAATCCTTTATCGGACTCAATTAAAAATTAAATAATTAGAGTTTAATATGCAATTAGAAACTTTTTCACTATAAAATCTTCGATTTGCCAGTAGCTCAGAAATGATTGGTTTTATTAAAATATATCTCAAATAAATGTAAGTTATTTTTAGTAGTACTACAATTTTGAAACGATATTGTTATTTCGTATCTCAAATAGTAGCGGAGATATGGTCAAAATTGAAAATGTCTGCTCATTTAAAGTATCGTCAAAGTAATTTTATTTGTCATGCTAGACAGTGCCTGGATACGAATTTTAGTCAAAATCGTTTGAGCTAATTTCGATAAAGTCGATTTTTTTTTCTCTTTTTGTCTTCTCGGTAAAGTTATCCATACAATCCTCGGTGGAACCATTTCTAAACCATAGATACCAAGTTCTAGTCCGATTGTTAAAATGGTTTAGGTTCAAGTCCGAGGCATTTATTTATCACAATCTCTAGTTCGATATTTTTGAAAATCACAATACTTCTCTATCCGAGAGGTAAAGAGAAAGGAATAAATTGTTCGCTTTAAGTATTAACGTCTGTTGATGTAGAAGATGTCAACATGTCCTGGTCCTGGTAAGGACATCCCCCTGAGGGACTGTGCCAGTGCAGGATCAATAGGAAGCCAGCCACCTGTGTGACCCGACTTGTTGGAGGTGCAGGCGTCGGGACGCCTGACCCCGGGGGGTCGAGTGGGGGGGAGGTCGTGTAACCCGATAAGGGTGGTACCGCAGCTAACGAGGCCCTCACGCAGGCCGATTACAGGGCAAGGTCCCCCGGTGATTACAGCTACATGGGGTAACTGGAGACAGGGAGCCGCATCAAACAACCCGCAAACCCGCCCTGAGAGAAACACGAGCTTCTCTGACGTCACAGACAATTGCTTCTATAGCTGGTTACACCTTAACTAGGTAATGATGTCATAAACATTTGGTTCTATAGGTGTTTATACCTTAACTTGGTAATAATGTCATAAACATTTGGTTCTATAGGTGGTTACACCTTAACTTGGTAATAATGTCATAAACATTTGGTTCTATAGGTGGTTAAACCTTAACTTGGTAATAATGTCATACACATTTGGTTCTATAGGTGGTTACACCTTAACTTGGTAATAATGTCATAAACATTTGGTTCTATAAGTGGTTACACCTTAACCAGGTAATGACGTCACAAACATTTGGTTCTATAGGTGGTTAAAGCTTAACTTGGTAATAATGTCATAAACATTTGGTTCTATAGGTGTTTACACCTTAACCAGGTAATGACTTCAAAAACATTTGGTTCTATAGGTGGTTAAACCTTGACTTGGTAATAATGTCATAAACATTTGGTTCTATAGGTGGTTAAACCTTAACTTGGTAATAATGTCATAAACATTTGGTTCTATAGGTGGTTACACCTTAACTAGGTAATGATATCATAAACATTTGGTTCTATAGGTGGTTACACCTTAACTTGGTAATAATGTCATAAACATTTGGTTCTATAGGTGGTTACACCTTAACTAGGTAATGACGTCACAAACATTTGGTTCTATAGTTGGTTAAACCTTAACTTGGTAATAATGTCATAAACATTTGGTTCTATAGGTGGTTACACCTTAACTAGGTAATGACTTCAAAAACATTTGGTTCTATAGGTGGTTAAACCTTGACTTGGTAATGATGTCACAAACATTTGGTTCTATAGGTGGTTACACTTTAACTTGGTAATGATGTCACAAACATTTGGTTATATAGGTGGTAACACCTTACTCAGATAATGATGTCACAAATATTTGGTTATATAGGTGGTTACACCTTAACCAGGTAATGACGTAACAAATATTTGTTTCTATAGGTGTTTATACCATAACCAGGTAATGACGTCACAAATATTTGGTTCTATAGATGGTTACATCTTAATCAGATAATGATGTCACAAATATTTGGTTCTATAGGTGGTTACACCTTAACTTAGTAATGATGTCATAAACATTTGGTTTTATAGGTGGTTACACCTTAACAAGGTAATGACGTCAGAAGGAGTTGGGTTTTATTTGCCGCTACGCCATAACCAGGAAGGGAACATCATACCCACGTCATTTCTTATGACTGCGGATTGAAAGTCAATAGTAATACAAACGAAATTCTATAGTTTAACACCGATTATATCGATCAACCTTAGCCACACAAACTATCAGAGTAGTGGCACACAACAATGCTGTCCAAAATGACAAGAATATGTCCAAACAGTTTCGTACAAATCGGTTAAAAATGATTTACAAATATTTTTTCAATTTTCTCTTCCCACCTCGTATCTACTTTGAAAAAACTGGATTTATAATTCAACCATAATATTTAAATATATATCTTGTATGAAACCAGCTGAATGGTTTGAACAATTTAAAGAAAATAGGTAGGTTCCGATAATTGTCATATGAATAGAAGAGCATTTTATAAAATACAAACATATTTATTTACAGTCAACATTGATAACATTTCACTATATTATTATTGTTATTTTCTAGATATTGGTAATATCTATCAAAAGTGACGGCCTACTGACGTATGAATACGTAAAAGTATATCAAGAAACTTTTATAACTGTCGGATGAAGCTCTTTGTGTGAAAATTGAACTTGAACTTTTTGCTTTGTGTTAATTTATAGACGCCAAAAAAAAACAACGATGTATCGATATAGGGTAATTTTATCAAGATCGATACATCATAGCTTTTGATTTATACCTTGCGATATAATCATAGGATATCGATGTGTTAGGGAAAATTGCCATCCCTACATTAAATTCCTCTTATAGTGATTTGAATTTTGAAAATATATTTGGTGTCGTAGATTTATTTGTAAAATACACTACTCCAATATTTATTTAACCAGAATGAGAATCTTAAGTGTGTGTGTGTGTGTGTGTGTGTTGGGGGGGGGG
>CABEEJ010009343.1:0-19072 GCA_901482245.1 Timema douglasi
ATTCACCCTTCCCAATTCCTAATCCATTAGAGTAATTAGTACTTAAAGCGTATAACCCGAACGGGTAGTAAGACGCGGTGCTAAATTTATAATATTATCTTACTTAAGGACATTAGAAAAAACATTTTAGAAAATACAAACATATTATTCGATTTAAAACATTTAACTATTTGGTAGGTATTGAAAATATCTATCAAAAGTGACACGTACGGATCACGTGAATTGGCGTATGAACACGTGAAATTAGTTCTAGTAATTTTTTCAACCGTCATATTTATCCATTCATTGTTATTAATTATTTTGTCTACCCGTGATGTAGTGGAAAATCAAGATAAGATTTTTCATGTTAAAAATAGTTAAAGTCTTATTAAAAATATTAAACATTGAACACACCCCATACATTCTTAACTAATTATAAAAATAGTCTTTCATTTTCTCGTAATTTATTTGTTCTATCTAGAAGCAATTGGTTTGAAATTTTAAAAAAAATCTTGCGCAGCTCAGGTTATTTGGTTTATTCAATGGATTGGCATTTGATAACTTTACTTTTTAAATTTATACTTTTTTGAAAATTGTATGTTATAATTTTTATTAAAATTTTTATTTTATAAAATTAAATGTTTAAATATCTTCTTAATCCATTAAATAAAATTATTATAGAAAACATAATATGTTTTATTAAAAAAATGTTTATTTGTTATTTCTTTTTACAGGTGCATGAAATAACCATTAAGCCAACAGGAGAAAAGATTTGAAGATAGTGAAGCTATACATATGTTATTATAGAAATATAATTTAAATAATTTTTACTTAGTAGTTTTTTTAAGGTTATCTGGAAGAATTATTTTTTAATTTTTTAAAACTTATGGAGATATGTAAACTATTATTTTTCCACCCCCTCTATATTTTAATAACTTTTCACCTGAACAGTTTTCTGAAGCATCACATCAAGTGTAGTATTTTTAAAAACAAAAAATCGTTGATTTCTAATAGAAAATAATAAATAATAAAATAATAATAAAATAGATTTTTTTAATTAGTTTTATTTACTACCCACGCCATTTTAAATATTTATTCTGTTTGAATATGTTTATTTTTTCCTTTTGTGTGTAAAATATTTGTGTGAGTTTCAAATAATTTTAACAATTAGCATTAATAGATCTTGATTGTTAATCTCTGAGCTGATCTTGTACTTTGGTTCTAAATAAAACAATGCACATGAGGAATAAAAAAAAATTGCTACCCTCTAGAGTCTAAAGCGAAGAAAAGAAAGTTTTGGGATATAAAGTTGAAACTAAACTCCAAAAAAATAAACGGTTTGGCTATTCCTCGATAAGAGTTAGAATTTAATTCGATTTATATCGAGTATGTAACATTTATTTTGTAGTAATATGGATTTAAAGCGCCTCGCTTTGGGCGTCAATCGTAATACTATCGATTTATCGCACCTCTCTTTAGGCGTCGATTATAATAATATGTGATCAATCGCCCCACTTTGGGCGTCGATTGAAACACTACGGATTAATTCCTTGATATATGCTGTGATGTTTTATAGGTTGTCTATAGCTCCGTGATCGAGCGCCTATCATCACTGTGCGGAAAAGATACCGTTTAATCAGCTGTCTATATTTCCGTGTTCGAGCACTAATTAAATCGGTATATTAAAATAGAAAAGTGAAAAGAGAAATGTTGATGGCTGTTATTTCACACACGGTTGATTTAAATTACACCCGTTAATTACTTGTACATATTTTAATTAAATTTTTTATATTACTGCACACTTGTGATACTGATGTGATTTATATTTTATAATGTGTTAGACTGTGACTGACTTGTACGTGAGCGTGATCTCGGTGTAGATGTTTGGATCCCGGAGATCATCATGCCTTAAACATACACACAATGGTTTATATATAACATACCTCTTGCCTTTCTTTCCCCTTTCCAACAGTGTAAAATCTAACTAATAGAAAGAGTCCTGGCGACAGGTTTTGTGAAGGCTAGTTTCTTATTGGTATAGAGAAATGGCGTCTTCTGCCAAATACTATGAAGCTGTTCCCTTTAACAAGAATTGACGCAGTTATTCTTTGTACCAGGAAAGATGGTATAAAAAATATACTTTAGGGTGAGATCCTTTTCACATAGTTTCTGAGAAGTGTATGTTTCTTCATGGATGAATTTAAAAGAATACTCTACCTATATTACTTTAAACAAAATTTACCTTCATCCATGACTTTTTATATAATTTAGATTAATCCAAACCAATACATTACAATTTATATTAGCCAACAATAAACAAACGTTCAATCCGACACCTTAGCTCGGTCGGTAGCCTGTTTGTCTACCGAGCTGAGGGATTCCTGGCATGTCCGAAAATGTATCATTGGTGAAATGTGGGTCTCCCCTTTCATAGTGATGAATTAACTGCCGGGTAGTGGATGTTGTTGCCTATCCTAGTCCTAAGTTATATTATAATAAAATAATACAGACTTAGATAATGCTTGATAATACAGATAATGCAAAAAGTTGAATATAAGAAGTGATGGTTAATGCGTCATAGCATTATTTTTAATTTAAGTCAAAGTATTAGATAAAACATACAATGATATGAGTAAAAAGGTTAAACAGTGGAGTGTTGTTATATAAATGGTTAAATATTTAACAGTAAGCCAGAAAGTCAGAATAATAATAAAAATAATGTACACAGTAGTAATTAAAATAACAGGCGTTAATAACCAGAAATAACCTTAAAATTGAGTAAGAATATTACTGTTTAACCTTTCTACTCATATCATTGTATGTTTTACCTAATTCTTTGACTTAAATTAAAAATAACGCTATGACGCATTAACCATCACTTCTTATATTAAACTTTTTGCATTTATCTGTATTATCAAGCATTATCTAAGTCTGTATTATTTTATCATATCTTACACTCCTTACGATAAAGTATTTTAGAATGTTTTCTAAAATGTTCTAAGTTATATTGTAAAACATATGAAGCTACGACAGGTCTAGCAAGCCGGTAGTCGAAAATATATGGCGTGAATAAAAAAAACTTACCCAGGACACAGGCTGGAAACAGTAATGGGTGTAAAATAAATACACCTTCACTATTAATGGTTTGAATAAGAACATATATATATACATCCACCTCTGTGGCGTAGTTAGATAACGCGCTAGTTTCGTGTTGAGCTAGACTGCCGAGGATGGGGAGATCAAGGTTCGAATCTCGCTCAGGTGAACTGGGGGGTTAGTTTCCCTTAATGGTTTTCCACGCAAATGAGGGTACACTTCCTCTGAATACAACCTCCCCATTTCCTTACCCGTACGCCTAATTAGTACTTAAGCGTATAACCCGGACGAGTAGTAAGACGCGGTGCTAAACTAAATTAAGATAAGAATGAGGTGACCTGGCGGTATAGGGGTAAGGTGTCGGACTTCTATGCTGGCAGCCGGGGTTCAATCCCAGGTCCCGGCACAGATTTATCTGATTACCAAACCCTTCCTTAACCTCTGACAAGACATCTTGTGAATGTGGGGAATGCCAGGCCTCCACCGTGGTTCGGATTCCACGTTAAACTGTAGGTCCTTCATTTCATCTCACAATCACCCTACCACTACACATTAGCGTAAGTGCGTATAACCCGAACGGGTAGTAAGACGCGGTGCTAATAATAATAATAATAAGCGTAAGTACGTATAACCCGAACGGGTAGTAAGACGCGGTGCTAATAATAATAATAATAATAATAATAATAATATACACACATTTTCTTATTTTCAACTTTGCGTTAGAAAGATTGCTCGGTTATTTAATATAAAGCTGAAACTCTTACCTTCTTAAGAAAATTATCAGAAATCACTTCAATATTAACTATACTAAAAGAGATTTTTACTTGACGGATACATTTCCTCATGGTCCCAGGCCTCGCGCTTGAAAGGCCCCCACGTGCGTATTTTTACTATAATTATTTAATTTAAAATAGGATTAAAACTCAGATTTCCTCGTCATTGTCAGACAGTCCACTTGATTGCCTGAGTGATTCCTCTTCCCATTCGACTACTAAAGTCAGCGAAGAAAATGTAAAAAAATAATTAAAACAATGTGCAATCCAAACCAAAATGTTTATGTTAGCTAATTAAAATTAGATTTATAGTGCCCACGTTTTTAAATTTGTTTGGCCTTTTACAGTTAAAAGTTTAAAAAGAGTAGGTACAACCCAAACAAGTAGTAAAAAAAAAGGTTGGGGTGGGGTGGTTCCACACTTTCTGCGAATGGCTTCCGGCTCCAGAATTTGTTGATCTGGTCTTGATAATAAGACGCAGAAAAAAAATATCTATACATTAAACTGAAAGTATGTCTGTCCGAAAAAGAAAACCCAATTTTAGATTAAAGAAGTACCCAGTCTAAATTTGACAAGAAACAAGAGGGCTTGCCCCTTTTAACAAGAAAAATCTTAAAATGGGAAATTTCAAAACAAGTCTCCGGTAAACAGAGGGGGTCAAAATAAGAAAATAATTTCAGATATGCTAGAAAATTAAAATTTAGTAGATAGCTAGGTGTATTTTTATTTATTTGATATATTGGTATTGTGTTGAAAAATATAGATATTTATTAATGTTACTTGTTATTGTTTTACCAAACTGTATATATACACATATAGATATATATATATACACATATAGATATATATACACATATAGATACATATATATATGTTTACTTTTTTAAAAATTATTTAAGTAAAAGAAAGTAAAATTTTTCATTACATGAACCCACGATTAACAACGAACGTCATTAGCAGTGATCAATTTATTTATCTGACCATAACATATTAATTGTTAAGAGAACTATACACAATATTGTTTGTTTTTTTAGTAGGGCGTGCGGGGGTATAAACGAATTTCAAATGTTTTTGGCTGAAGCTATCCCAGATGCTATGTTGCGACGGCAATCCAAATTTAGAACTCCCGCTTAACGTTCACTTATAAATGTTGACACTTATTTAACTATCTGTGGTGCTCCCTCTACCGGATTGCTAAATTTCAATTTTATACCTTAGTTAAAACGTATTTCCTATTTTTAACCCTCCCTTCTATTTCCTGATGACCAATTTTGAAATTTATAATTAAGTAAATTTTCTTTTTTAAATGAGGTGGCTCTTCTAATGGTCTTCCAAAATTTCAGATCCACAACTTATTTTATAGTAAAATGGTTTGTAAAAAAAAAAAAGATAAAAATTAAATGGACGTCTAGAAGGCCTTTTCTACTACGAAAATCCTACTATATAGTAGATTTTTAGTAGGGAAAAAGGCCTTTCAGACCACCCTTCCTACCATAAACAGAATAAACGTTGCTTGTTCAATGGTGAGCTTAGAGCGTCAACTTTAATAAATGTTCACAACTCTGACAGCGTAATAAACGTAATATATCAGAAAGTTTTAAAACAAGCAACTCTCCGCCATAACGTTTGGTACCCCACCACCAAATCACGCATCTGTCTGTCTATCCAACCATTCATCCTTCCAAAATCCGTCAAGGTTAATCGATTTTGTGACATTCCGAAATCCACCCTAGGCAAGACTGGTACAACATCTAGTATTGATTATATACATAATGTTAATATAATAATGTTATATTTAGTTACTGTATTTAACATATTATAAGGAGGGACGGAGAAAATAATAAAGAATAAATTAACCACTACTAGCCTCGAGGGAGGCTAAAAAGCATTAATAAAACAGGTAGTTTACTGGATACAAGCTATCAAGTAGTTATATTTTTTTAAACCAGTATCATTTAATGTAAAACTAGTTTAAATGTATATAGCTTCCGATATTCTGAACGCCTATGGGAAAGTTAGTATAAGCTATGAATCCAAGTTCATAATATTGTTTTAGGAAATTACTGCGTATAAAATAAGTTTAGGAATGATTAGATGTAATAGTTTTTTTAATATATGATGCACATGGTTCACTTAATATGCCCCATAAAAACTAACTATTTTATTAATAGCAAAATATTGTAGCTATACAGAGTTACGTTAAAACTAGGTAAATATTTTTTTTCAATTATTTAAAATTTCAGACAGATTAATCACGCTTAATTTGAGTAAAAGGTAGGGGTTCCAGAACTTAGCGGGGGGAGGGAGGGTAGCGATGAGGGTGTTAGGACCATCCTGTTTCTATTTTTGGGGTCTGGGACTATCTTAAGCCCTCCCTTCCAATCAAATATTTTCCACGTGTATTCGAAACCCACGTCTAAAGATTTTTTAAGGTGAAATCCACTCTATATAAGCTTAGAGGGGCATTAGAATTTAAAACATAATTTTTATAGAATCTCATTCCAAATAATTTCCTAAGGCATAGAGTTGTCAAAATAATCTCAAAAGATACCCACTCTCAATAGCTTCTAATGGCGTACAATTTTCTATTAGTTGTTAGTTGAGGCTAGCTAGCATCCGATTAACTTTTAGAAGCATATAATTTTCAAAAAATAATTAATTATAATAATAAAATCAATTATTTTTAAATATATATTATTGAAAACATTTAGCATACCTTAATTATTATTATTATTATTATTATTAGCACCGCGTCTTACTACCCATTCGGGTTATACGCACTTACGCTAATGTGTAGGGTGATTGTGAGATGAAATGAAGGACCTACAGTTTAACGTGGAATCCGAACCACAGGTGGAGGCCTGGCATTCCCCACATTCACAAGATGTCTTGTCAGAGGTGAAAAAAGGGTTTGGTAATCAGATAAATCTCTGCCGGGACCGAGGATTGAATCCCGGCCGCCAGCATAGAAGTCTGACACCTTACCCCTAGACCGCCAGGTCACCGACAGCATACCTTAATGTAGTTAATTTACGTTGTAGGAATACAATTTTAAATTCCTAAATTTTTATGCTGGTAGATATGTAGGTATAGATTTTTTTCAATTTTGAACACACTCAGAGACGAAAGATATGCTCCAAGCTCCGGAAATTTCAATCGTGGTAATAGTTAGGGGGAATGGAAAGTCGTTACCGTTCAACATTATGTATGTCAATATTAGATGTTGTAATAAGCTAAATAATTTAAAACCATTGTAAATAAATACCTCTAGTAGGAGTAATACTGGAATAAATAGCAAATAACCTAGTTGAGATGTTTTCCGGACTCGCAAAATCATAGCCAACTATACAAAAACCACCCTATAGGATTCCTGTCGTTCAACTTGTTTTGTTGTTGGGTGACCTGGCGGTCTAGGGGTAAGGTGTCAGACTTCTATGCTGGCGGCCCAGGTTCAATCCTCGGTCCTGGCATAGATTTATCTGATTACCAAACCCTTCCTTCACCTCTGACAAGACATCTTGTGAATGTGGGGAATGCCAGGCCTCCACCGTGGTTCGGATTCCACGTTAAACTGTAGGTCCTCCATTTCATCTCACAATCACCCTACCATTACACATTAGCGTAAGTGCGTATAGCCCGAACGGGTAGTAAGACGCGGTGCTAATAATAATAATAAACTTGTTTTGTTCAAGTGTAGATGCTAATAGATAACATTTTCTACCCATTACAATTTAATAGATTACTTGTATTGTTTCACGTGCATTGGTCATCTATTAAAAGTGACATACAAATCACATGACTTTACTTATTAACACGTGGTTCTAGTAGCTTTTATAACTGCCAAAAACGTTGGGCCAGTTTCATAGTCAAATTTAGTACGTCTCAAATGCGGGGCTACACTAAGTTCATGACGACACCTACCTAAACCAGAATGGAATGGGCGAGTTTCCTATACGAGAACGGCCCATTCCATTCTGGTTTAGGTAGGTGTCGTCTTGTATTTACTGTAGCGCCGCACTTGAGGCGTACTAAATTTGACTATGAAACTGGTCCGTTATTTCTAGATCGTATGTTAGCAGAATGAAGAGACGCGGGTAGTTAGAATAGTGACGCTAATTGAGTGATGTTAGTGATGGTTCAAGGTTACAATACAGATAAAGACAAAGCAGTTGTGTAACCTAAAGAGTAAACCTTGACTATCAGTCAGTTCACGATGGAGCGTTGGTCAGGACGCGTCGCTCTGGTGACAGGGGCAAGTGCTGGGATAGGAGCTGCTATTGTCCGGGAACTGGTCAAGAATGGGCTCATCGTGGTGGGATTGGCTCGCAGGGCGGAGCTAATAGAGGTGAGTACAACATGAGTGTAACATGAGGATAAAGTAACAGGAAAAAAGTGCTGGGATAGGAGCTGCTATTGTCCGGGAACTGGTCAAGAATGGGCTCATCGTGGTGGGGTTGGCTCGCAGGGCTGAACTAGTAGAGGTGAGTAACCTGGCCATATGTTATTTACTATTAAAGATGATTCACATTTTAAGATGTCATATATGGACATTTCTTCTGATAGTTTTAAATATCGTTTTTTAATCCTCATGCTGAGTGTCCTTATTGTAAAAACGTCATTTGATGTAATCGACTAAGCCTCAAGAGGGCGTTATTCCGGTTGCATGATCAAAACTATTTCGGTTGTTTCTGGTAGAATATAAAATGAAGAATATTATCTTGGATCAAATTCTGCACCACTTGTTAAAAGGAAGTATGCTTAGACTCATCTCTATTAATGCATCCGCATTTGAGTGTAAGGGGAGAGGAAAAACATTTATTTAAAACAAAACTCGTTACATCTAGACAGGATTCGAACCTGGAGCGCCTTGTCACCGGTAAGCCAGACTAGTTGAGCTAGACGTGTAGTCCACGTGCTCGCCGATACGCGTGGCAAACTGTTAATAATGTAATATTGTTAATTATAATATTTGGCAACTCTAATTTTCAATGTCTTAGTTTAGTAGGTAAGCGTATCATCCAAACGGGTAGTAAAATGGAGTGCTAAGAAATATTAGTAGGTAGGACATCTGCTTACTGATTCATTTTCTTACTTCATTCTAAAGGCCCTTGGCTCTATCGAGTGCAAGTCTAAAACTTTTTTTGTGGAGTGGTGGGCGGTAGGGTGAAAGGTGTGGCGTGGTTTCACAACCGACCAAAGTATCCTTCCGCGCCAACACGAACAGATGGATCACGGAAAACGTAGATGGTGCTACCGGACAGGTCTTGTGGAAAAATCATACGTTTGGAAATATCAGTTTTATCGAGAACGAGTGAGATTTTTATGTTAATATTTTTAACACCTCTTCTAAGATAATGTATCAATGTTTATTATTTGTTACATTTTCTTATTTTTTGTTATGAAGTCAGCAGTTTTCTACTAAAAATGGCAATTTTATCTATATGTATTCACTGTTAAAATTATAGAGGTGTGTTTATAAAAAGTATAACGTAATCAACATGCTTCTATTCTTGAACAAACGGTTTCCGAAAAGAAAATTGCACAACAATAAAAATTCTTGAAGATAACTTTTTTTTACCCATGGCTCTGCATTTCCACGCTAAATGAAAAGGGCCAATCACCTTAATGAGGGTTGAAACTTATGTCTCTTGTATTTTGGTTTATTGGTAAAATAACGCTGTGTTGTGGGATTGTTTTAATATATTAAGATAATTGCTAAAGACACTTCTTGACATTAAATGTATACATTTACGTTTCACCTTTAGCTATCTGACATGACATCTTAACAAATTGCACCTTTTGTAACTAGACAATCTATCACTTAAAACGATAAAGACTACGCCTCATACGGACAGAATGTTTATTTCAGGAGTTATCTGTTGAGCTGAAAGGAGCTCCTGGTAAGTTGCATGCGTTTAAAGGAGATGCGAGCAAAGAGGAAGATATCTTGGCCGCATTTGACTGGATCAAGAAGAACCTGGGAAGGATTGACGTATTGGTCAACAACGCTGGAGTTCTTTATACGACTTCTCTGACGGGTAATTTTATAGGGTTATTTTGTTATCGCTGGATGCTTTGTGTAGGAAAATGTCAACTAGCCGAGCTGACTTTTACGAGTGGTAATACTGTCAAGGCAAGATCTTTAGGGGTAGTCCGGATTTTTTTTTAATCTAGTTTGGAATTAAATAAACGTTATTAAATATCTATAAACATTATTTGTATATGCATAGCACAATTCTACCACAATAATAATTGCTAAATTCATTCCGAAGGTTTTCAAAGGATAATAATAATATAATAATAATAATAATAATAAAACAATTAATAATAAAATCTTATGAAAATAAAACTTTGAGTAGGAGATGAAACTTTGTTCGGTACCATCTTCACTACCATATCCAGTATACCATCACAATTAAGTTTCTCAGATATATTTAGGGTTTATAATTTGTTTACAATAATTAGTATGTAGGTTCACTAACAAGACCCAACTTACGCTATAGCTGGAAACAAAATGGTAAGGACTATACCAGATCTGGTTACATTTAAAGTTGGATCTGATAGATGACGTTACTAGCCACTAGCCATAGGGCGAAGTAACGCAACCGCGTAGCTCGGATCCGTGTTTGTAGAGGACTTACTGTATAGTACTACTGATTCTGGGATATATTGCCGGGCATTATACGGGTTATGGTTTCTTTGGTTCTAATGATGGCTTCTTATTAATTCATAACCTAAACATTTAGTTGTTTTTATAATTTACTCTTTGTTGTTTTAACTAATGATTGATTTAGTTGGTCACTAATTAATTGTGTTTTATAATTATCCATATGGTAATGATTTTGTCCGTATTATAGTTTATAACCTGAGTCTTATGATTTTTTTCTTATAAACAATATTTTGGATTTAATTGTTTCATTTTTTTTAAACTTAGCTTTAATGCTAGAAATAACCAAACCCCTCAGAAATAATAATATTTAAAGTTTAAAATGTGAAATAAACAGTTTATCGATGTTGTAATTATTAGTCTACATAGTTTTTTTAAAATTTGTATTTATTAATAGGCACCATAACTGTTTCATCACTTGTAGAAATATTTGAGATTATTTTTGAATGATATAATCGATAAAGACTAATTAAAACAAACCATTTGTACTTTAAGGATTATTTTATCATAACCAACCATATCTAATCACAAAAACAGCTTTGACGAATAAAAAGATAACAGAAAGTTTTGTTAGGATATTGATTAACAAAGTTTACTTTTCAAATAATTTTAATTTATTTTCTATAAGTATTATCAACGTTCCTACATAAACACCGATATATGTAAATGCCATGTATGGTTGAATTTTTTTTAAAAAAAGTGTGGAATAGAACAGAATTTCTCACTCTACCTAAAAAATTTAGATATTTATTTAAAATTCGTAAGAATCAAATAGCCGAAGCTATTATGTATACATTTAGTGAGGGATCACTCCACACAGATATCATATTTTGAAAATTGAAAAATTACACCTGGAAACGGGAATCGATCCCGGGACCTTTGGTTTAGTACACCACTGCTCTAATCCCTAAGTCCATCATAGACTCTGCCTTAAAATATGAGTGAAGAATGACCTTGGGCACGAGACGAATCCTGGATAGCTCGGTGGTTAGAGCAGTGGTGTACTAAACCGAAGGCACCGGGATCGATTCCCGTGTCCAGGTGTCATTTTTCTATTTTCAGAATAAAATTCGTAAGTTATGTGAGACAAAATAATATACATTGTTGCATAAACGTAATGGCAAAAAGATAATCCCATTTACATCAAAGAGCATAAATGAAATATAATAAAATAATATACACTCATACAGAAACACAATAATGTACACACTTACAGAAACATTTAGAAGAGAGGAATATTTCGTTCCCCTAAAGAACATAACAATCAACTTTCAATTTCCAAGACCTTCATTTAAAATAATATTTGCTTATATCCCAGAACCGATTGATTTTATAAAAATATATTTCGAAAGAAAGTTTTTTAAAATTTTTACTCTACAAGCTATGTCGTATCTCAAAGGATTGCGAGGATACAATCGAGATTTGAGGTATCCACTTTTGTAAATTACTCTCTAAGTCACGGCAAAAAATGAGACCCACGATTTTGTTCGTAATGTAAAACAGTGTCTATATACGAATTTTAATCAAAATCGTTAGGGCCAATTCGATAAAATCGATTTTTCTCTCTCTTGACCCTTGAGCAAACCACCCTAAAATTTATGGATGGCCATCTTATTCTAAAAACCTGATATGGGGAACCTAATTAAAACCCTATACAGGCCTACCAAGTTTAGCCCAATCGGTAAAATAATTTCGGTTCAAGGCCGAGATACAGACAGGTGGTGTCATAAAAACAACTCCATGGTGTTACAGAAACATCGACATCAATCAAAACTAGAAATCAATTTTTAGTCGATCTCAATACTTCAATCTCAGAGACCTTGCTGGTTTAAATGCTCCCTGTCGTAGTTTATTATTATTATTAGCACCGCGTCTTATTACCCGTTCGGGTTATACGCACTTACGCTAATGTATAATGGTAGGGTGATTGTGAGAATGAAATGAAGGACCTACAGTTTAACGTGGAATCCAAACCACGATGGAGGCCTGGCATTCCTCACATTCACAAGATGTCTTGTCAAAGCCCTGTCGTAGGGTTTATCCTAAAGGCTTTCATTTATGGGTTATATAAATAAATTAAATCTATATATTTAATTTGTGAAACGATTCCTTTTGACAATTTTTCTAGAAGTTCTACCAAATCCATTTTATTCATGCGCTAAAATTTTTTTTTAATAATTATCAAGTGTAGGTCATAATTTCAATAAACGACTATTTCTTTCGATATAAATTTTCCAAGTTCTACCAAACCAATTTAATTTTAATAAAAGCCTTAGTTTTGAGGATTATTAGGCCTACATCAAAGTTAACAAATTTTCAATAGCGAAGTTTCAGTCTATATATAATTTACGTCAGTTTATGAATATATGGACGTTGTTAAACCATAATTCTTGAGATAATAATAATAATAATAATAATAATAATAATATAGTAGTAATAGTAATAACAATGATAGTAATAACAATAATACAAATGTTTCTAAGGTCCTTAAATAAAGAAAATTCCGCTGTAGATTTGCGAAAAAATCACAACCCATCTGAACTTACTCTGAGCTTTATTATAAACCCCGTGACTTGGGCCAAAACGAAAGTTGATTTAGACGACTCTTCGTCTGGGTACGATTAGTTTTATTTTATGATTACCTGTACTAACAGTTTTATAGAATGAAGTATTAATTGAAATTTAGCTGATTAATTTTGTGTCACCTCAATGCAGACGGGGAGACATCGCATTGGAAACAAATCTTTGACCTCAACGTCCTAGGTCTCAGCATCTGCACCAGAGAAGCCTTCAAGTTGATGAAGGAGAAAGGAGTGGACGATGGACATATTATTCACATCAACAGGTACAATCTGAGCCTTATTAAAGAGAGGTAGGGGTAAGTGGCCCAGACCTGGGGCTTCCCTTTTGATGTGGCTTCTTAGAAGAATAAAAATTAAACATACTAAAGTTAAAAAGGAAGATTATCCATGAAATATTTTACAATCAAAAATAAAGTCTTTTCTTAAGTTCAGAGATATGAAAGTTTCAACCACATTGAATAATCATAAACATACTGTAGCATATTAGTGTATGAGGTGGGCGTGGATACGAGCTTTATCTTCGACACTTTGCTACGCCCGTGCTTATTTACAGGTCAAAGAACGCAAGGTGCACTGAGAGATAAGGTCACACATCTAAGTCAATGTTTTCACATCCCATACTTTGGTCTATATCTTCCTTCTTGTTTACGGACAAAGTGACACAAACAGGGTCACCAGCGCTTGTTACAGTACTTGTAATCCGTTATGGGTAGCCACGTAGAAAGCGGGAGGTGAACTGGCGGTCTAGGGGTAAGGTGTCAGACTTCTATGCTGGCGGCCGGGGTTCAATCCTAGGTCCCGGCAAAGATTTATCTGATTACCAAACCCTTTGTTCACCTCTGACAAGACATCTTGTGAATGTGGGGAATGCCAGACCTCCACCGTGGTTCGGATTCCACGTTAAACTGTAGGTCCTCCATTTCATCTCACAATCACCCAACCATTACACATTAGCGTAAGTGCGTATAACCCGAACGGGTAGTAAGACGCGGTGCTAATAATAATAATAATAATAATAATAATAGAAAGCGGGAAATAAGTGCAATTTGCAGATAGCTTACCATAAGGAAAGATGTCTTCTCCGAGTGATTATGAATGGTTTTTGGTCGAAAATACTGAGATAGAAATTCTATGTAGAAATGGAGTAGGAGTAGATGGAATCTATCCTGAGCGACGAGTATTTGGAGAAGACAATCAATATTTTCCACAGTTAAAGATTGAAAAGAAACAATTGTTTAGCTATGGCCAATTTTAATCACAATTTCCTTTTTTTTTTCTCTCCATAAAATCAAGTTTTGTTCCGAGTTCACTGCATTTTTACTACAGATTAAAAATTGTGGCAATAACTCGGGGTCTACTCTTTTAGATACATTTTTACTAAAGATATAAATTCGCCTATTAGGTGAACATTTTACCTTCTTTGTAATTAATTCATAGGGTGATTTTAAATTAAATATTCTTATTTAATTGAGGAGTAGTTTAAAAATAATACTAATATTTAAACATAAATAAAATTATTTTGAAATAAACTCTACAAATATTATAAAACACATGTATTATGTAATTATGCATCAGAAATAACTTATTTTGACACAAACTCAAGAAAATATGCCATAAATATATGAAATTGATAAGTAAAAGATTCTTTTTAAGAGTAATTTTAAGTATGTAATCTTTAATTATGAAACAGTTAAAATGATTCACTCTCACATTTACCTTGAGGGTGTCTGCACGCTTAATGAGCAGCAGATAATATGTTTCAAACATTCTTGTTTGCTGGTTTGCGCCAACAAGTTCAGACAATATTCCTCTGTATGCCAGCTATAACAATGGTGACTTAACTCGTACTCTCTATAATACTTGTCGGGGTTGGCAACCAGCGTTCCACGTGTCCGTACCTTAACATGAGCGATGCGTTTATACCAGTGTTATATATCGTCACCCGAGAATGCAAGTGTTATTTCACTTTTGTTTAAAAGAGCATCGAAGTTTGACCATGTATATAAAACCATTGTTACTAGATGACAACTCTAGTTTGTATATTATTAAGTAATTATTTAATAATCTCAATTTCACCACCGGTGGATCATATGCATTCTAAATAAACGTAAACACCAAATATCTCAAATTTAACAATTTTAGAGATAGAACACTTGCATTCTCGGGTGACAATATCCTGGTGGACAAGAAGACATTTTAGGAGCTACGTACATCAAAAAAATTAATTCAATGTTTCTTATTAAACATTTATAATTTAATACACATTTTGGATGTAGATTATAGAATATGTGTAACTTACATTATTCACCAACAATTTTTAAGTTTAAGATAAATGATAACTGGGAGTAGGTACACGAACCAAAAAAAGGTTGACTAAGGTTTGATTCACATGTTCGCCAAAAATAGAAAGCAAAATATTTCTCAGTGGCGCAGCAATTCACCCGCTGTTTGCATGATGCATTGCAACGTTAATTTAGAACAGCTGATTATTAAAATATTTTATTTTCTAGTGGAAAAATATATATTTTTGATAATTTTCAGGATGGATGTTTTCAAATTATGATGTTGTGTCTTGACACGATCCAATACATTGATACACACGCTTTACATTGACGGGTTATTTCCAATCTTCTCACAAAGGCCAACTAAGATCTCTGCTTCTGGCTGTAGAGCGCATTTTTGGTTAAATGCTCATGCGTACTAATTCAAGATGGTTGGTTCTGAGATTTGATTGGTTCTCCCGTGCTGAACATCTCAAGCAGAGCGGATGAAGTAGAGACGAGTTGAACTGTAATGAAACAGCTCGCGCCGATGAGGTGGAAATCTTGTGATTGGCTTAGAGCTCGTCACATGACCTCGTTCTGTTTTGCGCTTGCCTTTCGGCGAACGTGTGAATCCACAGTACCTCTGCTTTAGAAAATGACAACATCTATCTGAGGCCAAGGTCTATTTATGGTCTAATGTATGTGTATTGTGTAGCATACTCGGACACAAGTTGGGGGGCTTGGACGGATTAATACCATACACTGCTTCCAAACACGCCGTGACTGTCCTGACAGAGGGTCTACGACGGGAGCTGGTGCAACTGGGGAGCAAGATCAGGGTCACGGTGAGGAAATAATATTATGAATTTTAAATCTGGATAGGCAAATAACAAATTCTAACTTAGAAACATAGGGGTGGAAATTGTTTGGTTGCATTTGGTTACGGATACAGACAGCCGTATCTGAAAATATCTTTCATTTAATGTAAATGTAGTTTTTAAATCACCTGAATTGAACATTAGACATAAATTTTATATCCAAATGAATAAAGAATTCACAAGTTTGTAAATTTCCCCTCAAAATCGTCAATATTTGATTTTACAAATTCAGAATGTTGGAAAACAAAGATGGAAGATCAATCAGGAAGAATTTATTTTCATGTAGGAACAATAAATAGAAGGTATACATATTTGCCTGTGCTATTAAACAATATGTAATATATTATCATGCAAGATATACGTGTAAACTGCATGAACCGTTTTACAGAGTATTAGCCCTGGTTCCGTGGATACAGACATGCTCAGAGCGGCTCTTACTGAGGGCGTTGAACCTCCGCCCGCTCTTCATAGCGAAGATATCGCAGGCGCTGTGATATATGCATTGGGTGCACCACAACATGTTCAGGTGAGTCAAATTTCCTTTATTTCTATTCATTTTCCACCGCAGTTTTACTGCCCTTCCGGGTGATACCTGATACCTGATACCTGATTTTGATACCTGAACTATTGTATCAGGACAACGAACATTTGAAAGTGAGTTGCTTCACTTGGGAGTACTGTTATCACTGAGAGCTACAACTAACACTCCCCAGTGTTCAAGGACTCAACCTTGCTCAAATAGCGCAGTGAATCTCCCGTAATGCTGAGTATCTAGTGGTTACCTTGCCTGTGCCCAGGGCCAAATTTGCCCACATAGCATGGCGAGTGGATGGCAAAAACCAAAGTGATGTCATATTTGGTAAAAAAAATCGCCGGTTTGCGTATTCGGCTAGGATTCGTTTCTCTTCTTCCCCGTGGGAGACAATTCAGTATATTCAGATACTGAAGACTTATACCGAGAGACCACAAGTGTTGGTATTAAAAAGTTGTAGTTTTAATATACTTAAAATTATGGCGAAAATTCAATTATGAACTGGCATAATTTCAATCAGTATATAACAGTTAAATGGTCTGTGGTCTAGTAGTCAGAATTTCTGGTTATAGATCCAAAGGTCCCGGGTCCGATCCCCTGGCGCTTCCAGACATTAACTATGCAGCAGTAGATTTGGAATGGGGTAAACTCAGCCTAGTGAGGACAAACGGGGAGATACTTAAATAAATAAATAAAAGTAGCGGCTCCGGCCTAGAAAATTGAGATTAACGGCCGAAGGGTTCAATTGTGCTGACCACATGACACCCTCTATCCGCAAAAGTTGTCACTATCATCGCCAATTGAAGGTGGCCACTTGGTCAGTATAGCTCGATTTCGGAATGACGCCATTTACTTATTTAACAGTAAAATGAGTATTATTAGAAAACTTGAAGGAAATCGTCTTTGGTTTGGTAAGTTAGCGGCTCACATGGTTACATTTTAAATATATTAAATAGTATTGAAAAATGATAGCTAGATACGAGAATCTAACCCGAGACTCTTGACCTAGCGCGCCAATGCTCCATCACTGAGCTATCCAAGATTTGTCCCTTTGCTCAAGGCCATCCATAGCTCATAGTTTGAGGCAGAGTCTGTGATGGACGTGTTAGAACGTCAACTGATTATTAACTATCAGAACAATTACCTGTGACTTGGAAACGACGCTTCTGCTTCCGTTTGTACAAGATATAACTTTTTAATTTGTTAAATTATGAGTGAATAATGGCCCTGAGCAAGGGACGAATCTTAGATAATTAAGTCTTGGAGCATCGGCGCGTTAAGCCAAAAGCCTCTGGCTGGATTCCCGTCTCCAGTTGTCATTTTTCAACAATATTTTTAAAAAAACATATTATTATTATTTTTTGCTTGTATGTGTTGTATTTTGGTAAAAAGCCCGTTCTGTAAGGCCTTATTTCGAGCCAGAAATATACGTAATAGTATTCAGGTACGAAATAAGGCCTTACAGAACCGGGCTCCTACCAAAATCGTGGTATAAATAAGAATTTTTAAAATGATCCTCTCTACTGACAAAGATCTTTAAATACAACATTTGTTGGTGTTTGTTTTCAGATTCATGAGGTAACGATTAAACCAGTCGGAGAAGTACATCAATAAAATTAATGTCGTTCTAGTGAAGAAGGATTTTTAGGCAAACATCCGAGAAAATTATATTAATTTAGATAAAACAATAACTGTACTGCATTTTAATTAATACCTATCATGGTTTGAAAAAAATTAAATTACATGCTGTAATTTCATAAATCGTTTAAGCTGTTTTCAATAAAAGTATATTTTGTAAATAAAGCTTCATATAAACTATGTGTTATACCTGTAATATCTTACTTTTTAAAGAACTTAGGAGAATACTTACTTACGTACTTACTTACTCTATGGCATTAGGAAATTGAAAGTTTAATTGCCGCAATTAGTAAAGTACGCCACCTATCCCTATCTTGAGCTAGTTCTATCCAGTACACCTTTACTCCCTATCCCTATCTTGAGCTAGTTCTATCCAGTACACCTTTACACCCTGTCCCTATCTTGAGCTAGTTCTATCTAGTACACCTTTACACCCTATTCCTATCTTGAGCTAGTACTATCCAGTCCACCCCATTACACCATATCTTTATCTTGAGCTAGTTCTATCCAGTCCACCTCATTACACCATCCCTATCCTTAGCTAGGTCAATCCAGTCCACCTCATTACACCATATCCCTTGTAACGATGTTCCAAACAAAGAATATGCAACACACTACAACCTAGTAATATGGAGGTTGTCTAACTCACCAAGGCTCACCAAC
>CABEEJ010009344.1:0-19057 GCA_901482245.1 Timema douglasi
GCATGCTGCTGATCCAGAATCCGGTGTTTTAAGAGTTCAATTTCGACAAAATGTACTAATTTACACTAATGTGCTGGGGATTGGGAAGGTTGAATTGAGAAAAAGTGTACCAGCATTTGTGTGGAGGGAGAGTGTAAAATCATTTAGGAAAAACCCTCCTCAATACACCAAACCAGGATCGAACCCTGATCAACTCTTTTTGGTGTTCTAGTCTATTGCGAGAGGTCATGCGGATACCAAAGTGGGTCAAAATAAACTTATTAAAAAAAAATTAAAAATCAATTTTATTTCGAAAATTATAATTATTTTGATAAAATGTGTTAATTATAAACCATACAATTCTTTCTATCTACACATATATTTAAAACATATAAAGTTTTATAGATTTCACTTTTTTTTTTACCAACCAGCTCTGGTATCAATATCCTATGTAATTAACCAGCTCTGGTATCAATATCCTATGTAACCAACCAGCTCTGGTATCGATATCCTATGTAACCAACCAGCTCTGGTATCAATATCCTATGTAAACAACCAGCTCTGGTATCAATATCCTATGTAACCAACCAGCTCTGGTATCTATGTAACCAACCAGCTCTGGTATAAATATATTATGTAACCAACCAGCTCTGGTATCAATATATTATGTAACCAACCAGCTCTAGTATCAATATCCTATGTAACCAACCAGCTCTGGTATCAATATATTATGTAACCAACCAGCTCTGGTATCAATATTCTATGTAACCAACCAGCTCTGGTATCAATATTCTATGTAACCAACCAGCTCTGGTATAAATATATTATGTAACCAACCAGCTCTGGTATCAATATATTATGTAACCAACCAGCTCTGGTATCAATATCCTATGTAACCAACCAGCTTTGGTATATTTGCTAGTTCGAATCCTGGTCAGATTAAGGTTAATTATTCTTAATGTGATGTGAAATAATGTGTGACATGAGTTGATTATAAATTATTTATAAGATTAGTGTGCTCCTTTAAAAAAATGTTTAAACATTAGGAGCAAATGGGGTCAGTGGGTCCCCCTTTTTGGGGAAAAGCCCAAGTAGTTATTTTTTAATAACTCTTGAGTTATTTAAGAAAATTGTATTTTAATAATAAGCATTAATTCTTCGTGGTTTAGTCTATCTTGAAATTGGGCATACCAATTACAAGTTTAATGTAGTGACAATGGTTAATAGCAACTTAATAAAATTCTACGATAACCACAACTAGACAAAAATAATAAATTTACTATTTTAGGAAAGGAAAACACCATAACCTAAAAGAGGTACATTTTCGGTGTGGACGGGAGTCAAACCGAATACCCTTGTATTGGTAGGCTTGGACTGTCAGAAATTCACACTGATTAACCTTAAAGACACAGGATGAGTGTGAATTTTAATGAAATATCAGCATTCACTTTAAGGGCAAAAAGTGTTCAAGTGAGAGGAAAAGAATGGTGGAAGGATAAAGATGGAGGCAGTTTACTAAACTGAACCAGTCACAGGCTGGAAACAGGTGATGATGATGATGACTTTAAGGATAGTAAAAACAGTAATGAATAAAACTACCACGAGTTCAAACAGCCAGACAAACATCAGCATTCCAGGCCAGGGATGGTATTGTTACTATCATTAGAAGTTAGACCAAATAAAGATAACTTGCCTATTGGCTCTGGTGATTATTTTTGTCGATAACTTGTTGACCTCTTGTCTTTGAAAGGTCCTGGTCAAAAGTCACGAGATGAGATTATATTGCCAGTGAGTATTTGTCAGTAAGGTCAATATTAATATACAATGATGCACCCATGACTTTTTTTTATTTTCATAGAAACTTTTGGATTTATTGTTTATCCTTCTTTGATATTTAGCTAGCACTCAGGCCCCCCCACCCCTTCATCGAGATTCTGAGGTTGTATAGATATTAGAAGTAGGCTAATCCTGCCTAACAATGTTCTTAACTAGTGCTTGAACAGTGCCCTCAACCAACCGTTTTATTAAATATAACTAATAAACTAATTACTAGTGCCCGCCACCTGCTGAATTTTGGGACAGCATTCGCCATTCAAATCGTCAAGGTCAAGTGTCAACCCATGAATTTGGATAAATTTGAAACATTTTTCTTATGTTGTATCTTATTTCCAGGAGACAAGGATTGCCTTAAAAAGTGTCTTTTGAGGCTTCAATTTAATACATTTTCCCAGGACCTCCCCCCTTCCATTTGTCCCCCTGGAGAAAAATCATGCAGGCATCCTTGCTAGCACTAATGTAAATAAAGCCGCGAGCCGTAATGACCGTGCCAATATTTGCAGATAGAGGGTGTCATGCCGTCAACACAATGAGCACTCTGGATGTTAATCTCAGTTTTCTATACCGGAGCTGCTGCTTATTTACTCAAGTAGCTCGTTTTGTCCTCATGAGGCTGAGAGCTTGACCTCGTTCCAGATCCCACTGATTCACAGACAAATTCTGAAAGCGCCTTCTCTAATTAGCAGGAGAAAAATTACCTCCCCTTTATTTATTGTAATTAAACTAATTACTAAGATGTATCCACATGGACATATTAAATTTGTTTTTAGATGTTTTTAAATCTTTATTGTTTGTCTCATTACTTTGTGTCATTCATTCATAATTTTGAATCAAATTTAACATTTTTAACTAAACTTTGTACTAGTATCAAGGGGTACCTAGACAAAGGTATGGGTCTTGTCTAGCCTGGTCACTCCACCCTTCCCCGATGAGGCGGAAATCTTGTGATTGGCTTAAAGCTCATCACGTGACCACGTTTCTGTTCTGCGCTTGTTTTTCAGCGAACATGTGAATCCACGGTTAGTTAAGTTGTGTGCTGATAATATGACTAGTCAGGATGGGTAGTAAGTTATAACGCACAAAATGCCAACAACAACAAAAAAAACACTAAATTTTGTAGACAAAACCAATGACCTAGAAAGTTTAATTTTATACAAAATGGAAAAGTCCCAAGAGGAGTGGGCGAGAAGAGAATCATTTTGGATGTGATTCTTCGGTGCAAAGATGGGGAAGTGTGTAGAAAGTTAGTGAGGATGGATTAAGTACGTAGTTGTGGTTTGAGAAGGGAACAGTGTATGTATGTATGTAATACAAATAATTGGTTATCATAATAAACTTACTGGATAGTTTAGTTTTAAGTCATTGGTTAGGTCATGTACAGTAGCCCCATGACGTCTTTGGTGCTGACTGACAGCTTTGAAAAATTACCAGAGCAAATTATGTATCCCTACAATGAACTATATGATCTAAAAAAAACATGTGTTTAGCAGTTGTCACTTCTGACGGTCAAAATGTAGGTATATACCTAAATGTTGACTGTCAGAAGTCAGCTGGGAGCTGTCAGTCAGCACCAAAGAAACCATGGGGCTACTGTATATACCTAAATGTTGACTGTCAGAAGTCAGCTGTGAGCTGTCAGTCAGCACCAAAGAAGCCATNGGGGCTACTGTATATACCTAAATGTTGACTGTCAGAAGTCAGCTGTGAGCTGTCAGTCAGCACCAAAGAAGCCATGGGGCTACTGTAGGAAGGAGATAAGGCGAGGATGGTGTTAGTCAGTCATTCTTTACAACATTAAGGTATTGGTTTCAATACTTTTGATTATTTTCTGTGCCGAGAGGTGGATGATGGCGATCACTTCTTTCCCCTGGATTCGTCGCTGTTCTTTAATTTGTACATAACAGGAAATGTGCTTAGTAGACGAGACATATTATAGGGGAGTTTTGATTCTTGAAAAATCTATGTACAAAAAAAGTGAGTTCTGTGCTCTTGTCTGACTACTTAGCTTAGCTAATAGCTTGTCTGTCTGTAGAACTAAAGGTCCTGGATGTGATTCCTAACATTACCATACTTAAACTGTATAATTGCATGAATTGAAGTTTCACCTTCCAGTTGTTGGCAAGTGACTGTTTGACTTCTAGAATTACAGGTGCCCATATTTCTTATAAGAATGGGATTTCAAACAATTTAAAACCACAAAAAGAATCCTCAAATAAATTAAAAATTGTATTGTGACCAACACAAATTACTGGCTATACATCCAAAGGTCCCTGGTTTGATTCCCGGTGCTTCCAGATTTTTAAGAGAAGCAGTGTGTCTGGAACGGGATCAACTCAGTCTTGCGAGGACAAACGAGGAGCTACTTGGATAAAGTAGTAGTGACTCTGGTCTAGAAAACTGAGCTTACCAGCCTGAAGGTGCAGTGTGTTGACCACATGACACCCCCTATCCTCAAATGTTAGATTGTCTATTGTCAACATGTGGCGGCCCCTTGGTTGGTATCACTCGCTTGTAGGCCGACGTCATGGAGTTTTTTTAAAATATATTTAACTCAAAATGCAATGTTGTTTATTGTATGTAGAGAGAAATCTTGGTATCTTGCAGCTCCATTTTGACATATAACATATTTTTAGTTTAAAAAACTCCTATTTGAGAGACAACTGATCATTTGTGATGTATTTAAATGCTGTGTGGCTTCCTAAAGCTATAAAATGAGTGTATTACCAAACTGTACATGTTTATTCTAATTCCTTCTTATTTAGTTCTGTAATTTTGTATTTTTACATTAAAAATAATACAAGCTAGTAATGTAAATGAATTTTTTTTTTAAATATGCCACTAGATCGATTTTTTTATTTTGGATACAAGGGCGTCACACGGAAAATCTAACATGTGAAGGGCGGAACGGCCTAAAAAACATCACTCGCTAATAACTAGTCATGTGCAAATTCCCTATTTTTAAACAAAATGTATTCAATTACAGTGAGACCTCCATTTTATCTAATGTCTGTGAATCAAAATTCTTCATATATTGAAGTTTTGGTGAATCCTTGTGACATTGCATTAAAAAACTGTCTCTCAAATTATTTTCCCAAGCAAATCGGTGTTCTCCTCGACAATGTTATAAGAAAAAATAATATAGAAAATAAAATGTACACAAATGTAAATGCAAAATAATACTACATCACTTAAATATTTAATGTTTTTTCAAGGTTATGTTCAACAAATACTTTTTTTTCCTTGTTAATCCTTGTTTTTAACTAGGTATCTATATGAATATAACTTAAATATAATGTAGTTCTTATTCACTTAAAAGTTATTTATAAGAAAGAGTTTAGTGATTAGGAAATGTATTTCTAAATACAATACACCACACAATAAATCTATAGAAAATTAGTGCTTTTATACATCAATTTATTTTTTTATAAAACCATCGACTTTGATATATGGAGGTCCCATTGTATATTCATTTTATTGTATTAAACATGTAAGGAATCTTAAAATCTGTATCTTAATGAAGAATCAGCAGGATTGCATTGCTTTTGTTTTGTTCATCGCAAGTCGCTGAGGGGTGACCAGTACTTGAGTACATTACTACGAAGGTTATCCACACATGAAACACATTTCCCTTCTATGTGCGCTAAAACATTTACCTATTATTTCAATAACAAATTTGTGAAAAATATGCTAAGCTCAGTCAGATATTCAATTGAGTCATATAGACCTAATAAAATTTAAACCACTATTTACTATCCGTGGGAGAGCTCAAGTCCTTCGACACGGGTCTCACTAGGTGCCATCAAGGGGCATTTAAAAAAAACCTTATTTTAAACATGTGGTTTCATTAGATAGAGGACACATATATTCATCTTGAGTCAATCATTCAGGTTCCACAAAGATTGGTTCAGGTAGTGACCCAACCCCCTCTTCATATAATCCTACCTCACATAAAGCTTAAGCAAACTTCACATTATTATTAATTATTACAAGGGTCCCTTTACGATGAACATGTTAAAAGTGACTTGTTTAACAGGTGCACATTTATAAGTACTTTTATCACTGAGAATTGACACTAGCGAACACCAGTGTTGATGGACTCAACCCGACTCGAGGAGCACAGTAACAATTCCGTAAGGCTGAAGATCTGGTATAACCTTGTCTGTGGCCTAGGTATAGTTAGAATTTTGTTAAAACTAGAATTTGTATGATGAAACTGAAATCATGGGAGGTGTTCCTATTTGGAAACTAGATAAGGGGTCAGTAATATTTTTTAGCCCAAACTAACTGATAATCTTTCAAACGTGCCGCAGTAACCAAAAGTTTTTTCCAATTTGCTTTAGAATTTTTTTTTCTCAAAACATATTTTTATTTTTTTAAATCAATCTTTCCTCAAATAAATTACCTCTGTATCCATTTTTGTATACAAATATAGAATGAATAAGATGTACATTTTAATACTAAACAATTTCATTTTCTTGTAACATTACTGATTATAGCAGCACATGGTTATTTTGGTCACATTGTACCCTCAAATATTATTTAAATAATAATAATATTTAGCACCGCGTCTTACTACCCGTTCGGGTTATACGCTTTTAGGTACTAATTACACTAATGGATTAGGAATTGGGAAGGTTGAATTATAGGAAGTGAACCCATATTTGCGTGGAAGGAGAGTGGAAAACCATTTAGGAAAAACCCCCCTCAGTTCACCCGACCGAGATTCGAACCTCGATCTCCCCGTCCTCAGCAGTCGAGCTCAACACAACTAGTGCTTTAGCCAACTAAGCCACCGAGGCGGGTCAAATATTATTTGAAAATACTTGATAAATGCCCAAGTTTAGACATACCCAAAGATTAGCTTTATTGATGATGTAGTTTTCTTTCGAACTCAATTGGTCGATCGTGATAAGACTATTTGCCGACATTTGCGCATTGCCTTTTAACATTATTGTTAGTTACTTAGTTAATTTTAGTTTTTACTCTAAATACATTGTTTTGTGTAGACTGATGCGCATGTTCAAATAATCTTAAAATTATTTAGTTTCAATCTAGGAGCTGTAAAATGCTATAAGAACTATATTATTGAGAGTACCATTGAAAAATATTTGTTTTGTACCAGTTTACACTAAATTAGGTGATATATATATATATTTGCAAAACTGTTGGATAGAGCTAATATATAGAGATGTTAGTTAAGACAGCTGTCTCTATAATTTCAGTCTTTCCTTCTTCATAATGTTAGCTGCACCACTGGGACTTAAATAACACAAGCCGCTGTAGATGCTACCTTTCCTAAAGAGCTGTGAGCGGCTTATTAAATAAGAAAATAATTACAATATCCTAAGAGGTTTGAGTATTAACGAAAATAAGACACCTGTATATTAGATCTATAATACAAATATAATATGATTTAGGTTTTTTTGATAAACAATGTAGGTTGCTAATACTTATTATTTAAAAATAAAATATACATAATTTATATTGTTTTTGATAAAGAGGTATTTGCCAAAGAGTATTCCATCTTTTATTAGCAAGTAAATAAAGCATGTAAAACCATACCAACAAAGGGTACCCTATGTACAGTAAAGATAACGTAAATGTGTGATTACAAACTAAGCATATTTAAAGCACTATAAACACCTTGAATTTGTTTCTACATCTCGGAACATGTTTTTTCAGCCTCTTTGCTTCACAGCTTCACAACGCTCTTGGTCCAAACAAGCTGCAAACTGTTGAAGTTCTTTGGCACAAACCAATACCTTCTTGGGGTTATCATGATAGCATTTGGAGATGATATCCTTCTCCACTTGGCATGGAGGAGATTGATACTTGCCCGGCACGTGATGAAACAAATCCCTTATTTCGTTCTTTGCATTGTTGAATTCTTCATCCAGGGTTTGGTTAATCAGCTTGTGGTCTTCTTTCATCTTCTCAATTCTCTTCCGCCAATAATTATCTAGGGCTTCTATTTCCGCTTCCTTCTCCTGTAGAATTCGAAGAGATGTCATTGCAGGTAAGAATCCAGAGAGTCGAGGTGACGTTAGAACCACCGGTATCTCAGAATCATCACTTATGTTTAGAGTTGGAGATATTATATTTGTGTTGCTTACATTACCCGTTTTTTCAGAGGCTCCTTGCATCCGTTTAACGACATCGTCCGAAACTTTAATAACAGCAGATGGATCAGTGTTATCAATTGTAATTCTTCGCGTACTTTGAGAGCCTCCCATTTTCTTCGCCTTTTCCCAACAAATTTAACTTAACAATTTGATAATAAGGCCACAAAAAAAACCTCAATAATACTTGGCCGGCATGATGGAAAGACAACAATTGACATTTGATTACAGGTTTGCCAACAGCTTATTCGTGAAAGTGTTTCTGCTGCTAAATATTTACACTAGATCGCAGCACCTATAACAATACCACTTTACTTTTTTAATTATTTACACAAGTTTGTTATGACGTTTGTATTTATGAAACAAACGTACCATACTTTGTTTTTAATTCCAATAAAATTGAACGTAATATTAATGCAATTTTATATTAATGATAATGTGTATTTTTTGGTGGAATATCTTGAACGGATTTAGTGATATCAGATTATTAAAAAGAATTATTATTTAATTCTTCAATATAAATATTGAATTATTATTTTTATTAAAGTTAATTTTCGTACAAGACCTTTTAAAATGTATTCCTTCTTTGTTATAAGTTTACGATTTAATAAATAAACTATTTGTAGCCATAATCTGTTTCTAGTATCTTTAGTAAAAATATAACTTCAAATTCCATTAATGAATAACACCCTAAAAAACTTTTGTTAGAGTAAATTTACAACACGAAATCTGTCACCCTGATTAAATTGTTTTTATGAAAACCTTCATATTATTATAAACAAATCAGGATTCAATATTTCTAGATGCATTAAAAGCCTTTTTTTCGGTAAAACTATGTATTAAAAACAATACTATTGTTTAACTGTTGGCACATATTGTCTTAGCAGATGCACTATATAACTACCAGACTAGTGGCGCCCCCATGAATATAGATTGGAGGGAGAGGGGCCTAACCTAATTATAAGGGTCTAAGATGTATGAATATTAAATGAAAAAAAAAAAATTGTAAACGTAAATTTTAGTTTTTAATAGGTAGTTATAGCAAAATCACTCAAATATGCTATCTTTATTCACGACGCTCATGAATAAAGGCTTGTGAAAATTTTAACTTATTTGAAAAATCAATTTATTTTAAAAATCTAAAATATTTTGTCTATATTGAATAGTTAGGGACGATTAAAACGTGCAGCCTATTTTTTAAATCTATCAATAAACAACTTACATACTAGCCTAATGCTAAAACCGGCTGAAAAACCAACAATTGTATTATTATTATTATTGTTGTTAGCATCACATATTACTATCCGTTCGGATTATACGCACTTACGCTAATGTGTAATGGTAGGATAATTGCGAGATGAAATGGAGGACCTACAGATTAACGTGGAATCTGAACCACCAATTATAAACTTTTGGCCATACCAGAACACAAATATAGATCCCTTTATCCATTTCTTTAGTGTAGACACTCATATTTTGTTATTTATTTATTTCCCCACTAAGTTTTACCATCTGTTCAGGATATTCATATTCTTTAAATTACAATTGTGGTGTAGACATGATGAATGTACCTCAATTCTTATAAGAGAGAGTGGGAAACTGTTTAGGAACAAAGCCCTCTCAGTGAATGCGGACAAAATTCAAAAACCGACTTCTCCGTAACCAGTTAGGGTAGACGTCCGTTTAAATCTCAGTAATAATAGTTAGTATTGATTTCTAATGGGTGGCTTCATAATTTCGAAAATATCTGCACGTTGGATGTTGAGGGTTAAATAGTGAAAATGCACAAATAAAATTTAATTAATATTATTTGGTATATTTGTATAATATTTTGCTAAGCTTGTGTGTTATATAATAATTGATGTTAGACCACATATAATTTTACTAATCTAAATAATTAAACAGTCGATAGGGAAGTCTTGATCAAATAAGAAGGTGCAAATTGCTCATGACTTCATTTTTAATTCTTTGGTTCTTTAAATTATTACTATATATTGTGTAATATGTGTCAATGGACTGGTAGGACTAGGCTAGTCCCCATACATTTTTAGTTTATTTATTTTAAATTTAAATTTCCACGGGAAATAAAATCATAAAATAAAATCTATCTGAGTCTCAATTTGCGTCACAATACTCAACGGTATGCTCACTATTTGTGCGCCCCTACCCCCATACAGTGACAATACAATCACATCAGAAGCGCTGTCACAATATTCAATGATATTTTCTCGGCCCCCTTCTACTCTCCCATCAAGCATCGGAAGCGCTCGAGTCTTATCGGTTCTTACAGGGGAGAGGACCAGTTGAAGCCAGCCTAGTCCGTCACGCTTGGCGTTCTGTCACGAGTAAATGTAATTTTTGTTTGCTTTTTATAAGTGGTAGTGTTGTGGTTGCTAACCTTATATAATTGTTACCATTAATGAAAGAGATCTTGTGAAGTGTTAAAGTGTTCGATAGTCAATTTAGTTTGACAGTGTTTGAAAGTGTGAAATATTGAAGGGGACTCGGATTTGGAAACTGTTCACTCACAACAAAGCTTAGGTAAGGAACCTGAGGTAAGTATCAGGGTTAGTGAAGGTAGTTCAGTGGGATGTAGGAGTGCCAATCACCTTTCGAAATGCTGTGTTCTCGACCGATTATTCGCAGTTTCGTTTGGAGCCCTAACTTTTTAATAAAAGCAGCAAATAATAATGAAAGGTAGGCAAACTCTAGACATTTGTGCTAAAATGAAAGAATATAAGCGTAATTTCAAAACAAAATATTATACTTCTTCAAAATGGTTAACTGCATGCAAATCAAGAAGCAGACTGTATTGTTGACCTTGTGTGTTGTTTGAAACAGATCAGGGAGTGTGTAATAATAACGGCCTTTTTGATATCAGTAATTTTTACAAAGCCAAAATGCGCCATGAAAAGACTCACTCCCACCTATCCACAATAACTAAATTAAAAACTTTAGGGAAAAACAGAATAGATTTTCAACTGAGTGAGCAAAAGAGGCTAGACGTTTTAAATATAATGCAGAAGTTGGGTCAAACCAGGAACTAATTATTAATTGATGTGTGCTGTTTTTTGGCTAAACAAAATCTACCATTTAGAGATCACGACGAACGGGAAGATTCCCTTTACTGGGGAAACTACATTGAACTAATGCAGTTACTTTCTAATTACGATAGTAGATTGGATTTTCATCTGCAGAGCAGGAGGGCGTTTAAAAGAACCTCCAACAAAATTCAAAACGACATCATTGAATGTGCTGGTGATTAATTGTGGATAATAATTTTTTCTAACAATCATGCTGGGTGAAGCTACGGACATTGCAAAGCTCTTTCAACTTTCGACAGTCCCTGAATATGTGAAAGATGGTAACATTTATGAAAGATTTATTAGTTTTTCAGATGTCAGCAGTGACCGCACTGCAATGGTTTTAAGTGAGCATGTTTTTCGAATCCGCTCTCGTTTTAATTGTGAGTAAAAACTTGTATCACAAGCGTATTATGGAGCCGCTGAATTTTCTGGACATTTAAATGGTATACAAACAATTGTGAAAAAGAAGTTCCAGGTGCACTCTTCATCCACTGTTATACTCACAAACCCAATCTGATTATTTCTAAGTTTGTGAATCATATAACAGAATGCAAGATATTTTTAAGACATTGATTGGCATCCTAAATTTATTTTCACTATCATCAAAACGAATTAACGCTCTTAATCAATCTGAGGTAAAGAAGCGGTTTCCAACAGTTGCCAGTACAAGGTGAAATTATAATTTTAGAATTGTGAACACGGCGAATAAAATTAAAACAAAACTCATACAATTTTTTAGAATATTTCTGAAAATCCAGATAGTTGAGATACTGATGCTTTAGTGACTGCTAAGGGATATGCGTTATCATTGAGAAATATTAATTTCGCTTTTCTACTGAACGTTTTCAGCGAATTTTTTTTTCCTTTCACCGACACATCATTAAAAATTCTTCAAACTAAAACTTTCGATGAGAAATACTGTCTAGCACTACCCTCATATATCTCTCTATATTAATTATATATGTATGTATGTAGGTAGGTAGTGGTACATATTTCATAAGTGCAAAAGAATTGAATAGGTAACAAAAATAGATTTATTATACAAATTACAAAAATGGTGATATGGGGTTACAACAATTAATGATAGTGTTACACCCTCTTTGTTACCTTATAGTAATAGGCCACCAAAAATACCACAAGGATGGGAGGGAGTAAGCTAACATACAAAATAATAGAAAGCAATAATAACAAAGGTTAAAAGTCGAAATAATAGTGTATTGAAAAATATGACATCATTAATTCAAGTGGCCGTAAGGGTCATATTGTAGCGGTAGTTGATAAACATTGTACAATAGGTAGTTTCAACGAGAAAAAATATAATAACAGGCAGAGTCGAATATACCATATTTACTAGGTAGTTTCAACGAGAAACAATAGAATAACAGGTAGAGTCGAACATACCATGTTTACTTTAAATAGTTATGGGAAAAAAATAATCATAATTACACATAATTATGAAAAATGAATAGCTTTATGAGCTCCTATTATCAAGAAAGTGTATGTGCTTCAAAAAAAACAAAAAATTTATACATAATAACTGAAACGGTTATGTTACAACAAACATTACATTTTAAACAAACGCGAGAGTTCGGCTTCAGACCGTAAGTCGAATCTCTTGTGGGACTACTAGAAACAACAACAAAGTATTTTTATAAAGTCGTGGCATAAATGACAACCAACAATGTTTTCAAAACTAATATTCATAATAAAGTACTTTATTAAATTTACGTTACATAAATATATTAGCAAACAAAAGAATTAATTTGAATGATTTTAAATTAAATTTAAATGCACCTCAACTAACTTGTGCATGAACAACAATAGTTAAATATTTACAAGCGAAATAAGAAGCAAGCGCTTGAGGGGCGATACTCATATTTCAACCAAAAATTACAAGTTTATCTTTGACGTCAAAAGTTTAGAGTCCTAATTTAAATTACCTAAGTTTCAATATCTAAATTAGAATAATTAAGATTTACATAGTTTTACAACTTTCCTGGTTGAGTCCATTTTCAAGAAAGATCGTCTCCTGACGATATCGGATATTAACAGTCCATACACGTATCAAAAGTCCATCCATGGCGGAGCCGAACCAAATAGTCGTTCATCCTCGACGGCGTCAAAACGAATAATAGTTGTTCATCCTGGGTGGTGTTGAATCGAATAGTCGCCATCCACCTTCGGTGGTGTTGAATCTAATAGTCAACGGTGTCTTGTGTGCCACCATACTTATAGCGTCTTGTTGCCAAGGAAAACAATAGTGAGAGGAGTAGAAACTAGCCGGGGACGTCACGGTGGTGTAAAGCTGCTCTCGTTAGGTCACGTAGACCATCACTCTTCCCGCTCTCCGATTGGTCATCGCGTCTCCAACAAGATCACCCCAGGTTTGTTGTCTAGTGATCTTTTTAACTGTGGGCGCTGATGACGAGGGTGGACAGGCGATGATTTGGTGGTTGGTACCACTCTCCACCAGAGGGCAGGTAAGTCCGCGCCCAGTTCTCAAACGCTGTCACGGTAGTAATCCGTTAGATACTCGTGACCAGGCCGACAGGAACATCAGCTGTTGATACACCACGGCAGATTTGCCCCACTCGCCGATTTAGGACGTTTTGAAGTTAGGCCAGGATTGAAGGCTGTGCTAGCAAGAAGATTCATAGGTTAAGTACGTGAACCGTTTATATTGAAGATAGTTGGATGTGAATTATAATGTTTATGTATAGCTTGGAACTACATGGAACTAGAATAGAGAAGAGTTCTATTCTAGGATGTATAAGTTAATGTCAACGTTCTTCGGAGTGGGTAGTATGAATCGAAAGAGAATTTATGCGTGTAGGTTAACATGAGGTGGGGTGGGGTTGCTTTATTGTAACGTACTATGTATGTAATGTACAATTATTACTTTCAAATAAATAAAACACTGCACTTTTTAATACCCAAACAAAGCATACATCATACTATTAGATGGTGAAAAAAAAAAAAACCTCACGAATAAATCATTTGAATCACAACTTGATACGGAAACTGATTCTTACCTCCATAACCACGAATATAATCATTGCGTTAACTGCTTTCTAGCGTACAATATAATACTTTTTATTCTGCACTGAAGAAGTATTATTAACCCCACGTCTTACTACCCTTTCGGGTTGTACGCACTTACGCTAATGTGTAATGGTAGGGTGATTGTGAGATGAAATGGAGGACCTACAGTTTAACGTGGGATCCGAACCACGGTGGAGGCCTGGCATTCCACACATTCACAAGTTGTTATTAATACACGTCTTGTCAGAGGTGAAGGAAGGGTTTGGAAATCAGATAAATCTGTGCTGAAACCGAGGATTGAACCCCGGACCCCCCACCACAGAAGTCTAACACCTTACCCTTAGACGGCCAGGTCACTTGCACTGAATAGAATAGCAATAAGAATTGTACTTACTTCCACCCAGTATACATAGGTAGCAATACTTTTCCTTTTCCCCAAAAAACACATGGACAAGCGCACCTGTATATTTATGTCCATTGTACACTATTATTACCTCATTTTTCACCGAAAAATACGAAAACGAGCATAATATGATTTTCGTTGAATGTACACCACTATATATATATATATATATATATATATATATACATATATAGTATTTATATATTGTACCAAAAAGCATAGGGGAGGGGGATTATTGTGTCCATTTATTTTCATCTTCCATCTTATTGCTTTTAAGAATATGGAAGTGTATGATACAATAAAATATCTGTACATCGAGGAACGTGGAACGATTTATTTTTGTCCAGTATACACTGAAATATCTCCATTCACAAACCAACGAATCAATACGGTTGGTTGGTAAACTGTTCTTGAATGAATATGTCTGATTACGTTAAATGACCTTATGACCTTTGAGCAGCTTTTTTCTTCAAAACTTAACACGATTTAAAACAGAGCAACGATATGCCAAAATATTAATTTTAACACGTTTTTAAAATGAACAAACTTAATTTCACGGTAAATTATTTTAGGTAATTGTTGCTAATTGAAACTCGGACTAGTATAATATCAGTAAGTAGATGTTCTATCGACTAACCTATACATGGTCTGAATGCTCTTGAGAAGCCGCAGGGAAACTTTGTCGGCGCTGCTGCCCAACTATAAGCCACAAATGACATTTTACCATTCCCTTTAGGATGAAGACTATTCCATTAACTAAGAGTAATGTGAACGTAATCTCTTCTCCTAGAGGCCTGATTAATCCCAAGTTTCACTTCTCTGGGCAGTTATTAGGATTAGGATGGTACTTAATGGATCAAGGAACTCCAGCTTAGTTCACATGTTCGCTGAAAATAGCAGACTCTGTTTGAGTGACGCAGAAATGTAAGGTATAAATTACGGTTTGATTGTAATAGGAAGCCGGTTATTTGAAAAGTGTAAACTAATATTGTCACAAGGGTAGGAGTAAACATATTAATTTTTTTATTTATATTATTAGTCACCCACCTCGGTGGCGTAGTTGGCTAACGCGCTTGTCGTGTTGAGCTCGACTGATGAGGACGGGGAGATCGAGGTTCGAATCTCGGTCGGGTGAACTGGGGGTGGTTTTTCCTAAATGGTTTTCCACTCTCCCTCCACGCAAATGCGGGTTCACTTCCTCTAATTTAACCTTCCCAATTCCTAATCCATTAGAGTAATTAGTACTTAAAGCGTATAACCCTAACAGGTAGTAAGACGTGGTGCTAAATATTATTATTATTATATTACTAGTCTGTTTAATTTATGATGTAAAGATAAATTAGACAGTAATCCATAAGTAAGTAGGGAGATTGGTAGTTTTTGATAACAATTTAATAAATAAATCAAATTCCTTCAATGTAAATTAATGTTAGTGACTTTTAATCAATGTTGGTGATTGAAAGTGGAATTACTATAATAATCATGGCTTAGAAACAAATGATTATCAATATACTCACTTCGGTGGCCGCATGTTCTAAGGCGCTACTCTCATGTCAAACTAAATTGCCGATGACGGGGAGATCAAGGTTCGAATCTAGGTCACGTATACTGAAGGTGTTTTTTTTTTCAAAATGGTTTTTCACGCTCCTTTTACTCAAATGTGAGTACACTTTATCTAAATCTAGCCTTCCTAATGCCTAAAAACCATTAGCGTATTAGTGTATAAGCTTACAACCCGAACTAGTAGTAAGACACGGTGCTTAAAAAAGAAAATAAGTTTTGCTATAAAACTACACAAGAACTTTCCTTAACTCGCGTCCCCTACATCCCCACATTAAAGTGTTGTAAGAAAACTAATACGCTGTATGAAATTAACGGTTCATATCAATGTGTGAAACAAAAGTTTTTTGGTGACCTTCTACAGTGGTTTATTTGTTGTTATACTTGAAAAAAAGTATTGGTGGGAACACGGATTAAATAGTTAGATTTTGACTTTACAAAATTTGGTAAAAGCCCTTCGGCTAAAGGTTTAACTTTCATTTTGAATACCGGAAGTAGTCCCAGAGATTGATAGAATGGGCTGATTTGTTCTTTGAACTACAAGTTGCGTTCGTAGACTCTTTATCTTCTCTATTTAATAGAACATACATTTAACCTTATAGATAATGTTAACACCTATCGAGATTTGGAACATTTTGAGGGTTTAAATTGATTATTGAGTTTGTAATATTTTTTGGTTTGGTTTTGAGAATGGCGTGTTCATGTTTTTGGGAAGGATTTTCTTCTTTTGTTTAGGTTATGATGAGTAGTTAGGTGTAAACAATGTAAATATAATGTAAGGTAACACCATCTGGAGAAATAAATCTGATTGGCTGAACGTATGACGTCACTCAGAACAAAAGCTGACGCCATCATGACTGTATCCTCCAAGCGTAGCCACGCAAGAAAACACGCGCAGCGAGAAATTTAGGGATTGATAACCCCTTGTCTATCATCAGTCCCTATCATTACTTGACCGCTAGGAACCCCCCCCCCCCTCACTCTGACCAAACTTACATTAGTGGGAAAGGAGGTTGGCTCCTTCTTCCATGTGTGCTGGACCACACGTTTAAGAGAGTTGAGAGGGGGAGTATTGGTAGCGCGTTAGTCGCGTTGCTTAGCCACACTGCTATAATCGCTCGTGAAAATAGGCCTTGAAGCATAAATTCAAAGCTTTTAGGCTAGCCAATAATACGGAAGTATTTTCCAGCGGGTGTTTAAAGTCTTCTAGAAAAAAGTTGTCAGCCACATCTTCATTTAATTATAATTATTATTGAAGGTTGAAGGAGATTGGGAAAGTAATATGATAGTTGTGGAGTAGAAGAAATTTGATTAAATTAATAACTAGTAAAATTAATGAATAATCGAATTCTAGCAGCCAGCTATTTAACTCAGTACAAAATAAGCCACAATTTAGGTCAACAATGTATTTGTACGACTCTTACTTTTCATTGTCTGAACTTAACCTTTTGTAAGGTTATAGAAAATTACTTTGTAAATAACAAGTTTGTCAAAGTAAATATTTTAATATCTCTAGATTAAAGTTTGATATTGTGCTACCAGCCTTAGTTTCTAGGCCCCGTTTTGGTATAAACTTGTGTATTAAAGTTAAATTATTGATTGAATATAGGCAAATGGGCAGACACGGTTTTTTTATTCATCAAATACCTGTCAGGATGTCTATTTTTCTATATCTACACAAATACTTCATCAGTATGTCATTTAAAAAATGTTTGTTTAAACCTATGATTTGTTGTAAGCAAACTTTGACTCATAATTTCACAAAGTCTGAGTTAAATTGTTTAGTTTTTTTAAATTAGTGGCAACGTATGGTACTGATCATGGAAAGGGATTTTATTTCACTGAACAGTAATTATTTTTACTCTGAATAGTTATTTATTATTGATGAAAAAAGAATATGCATCAAAAATATAATTAATTTTGGTTTGATTATTTTACTAACGTCAACAATGAAAAATACATTTTCAAACAAATATTGAAATATCACATTATTAAACAAAATGAGATCTAGTTGAAATATATATATTTAATTAAAAAACTAAATTGATAAACACTATTTTAACAGAGATAAATTTCATTCTGTTAATAATTTTTGGTTAAAATCATTAAATTCAATGACACAAACATCACTTCTTTCTCTTTATATGAAGCACTCAAGTCACTCCTTCGGATTATAAATATTCATACTATTATAATATACCCTGTATTTGACACAATATGGCTGTCACAACTCATGTTTTACTGTAGTTAAAGAAAATAGATATTAATTTCGTGTTAGGTAATTCCTTAAGCAAAAAAATATATATATATCACAAACTGTAATAAATCGATTTTAAAATATTAGGACTCTTTCACTTTCCAACTTCCTCTCTACAAAATCAGTCATGCCTTCTTATCACAGTTCATGACGTAAATTTCCTTATCACAACACGGATCACAGAACACTTAATTTATGTTGAATTGTTGGTATTGCAAAGTCGAGTAGGAGGCGCAGAAATTAAGTGGCTGTAGAGTAAAAAACTTAATTTAAATATTGTTTTGTAATTTTTTATCTTTTTAAAATGTAAAATATTTTCTGTCAAACTGCAATGGCTATTTAAAGGAAAATATACATTTTGAATCACAAATAGAGAAGCATTTGATATATTATTACTCTACAAATTTTCTTTGTTATCACTTTAATGACTGTAGAATATTATAACTAACGTATAATCACTATTACAACTAGATATATATCTACACAATCTTACAAACAATAAATGTTTTACTTGGAAATGAACCAATAATAAATTTAAACTATTTTATCATTTTACTTTCAGTTACATAGCATAGAGCTACAAACAACCTTTGGAGTTAAAAAGAATACATAGATATATTAAACATTACTTGAAATTTTCTTCTAAGGTATTAATACAAGATTTAACATTTGAGTTGCCTATTTACAACAGCAGCTATATCCAAAAATATAAAAAAATGAGATATTGGTATCTCTGGATTCTTTAGCTCATTGGCTACGAGCTTAACCTCTTAAA